>PVHX01005682.1:0-109025 GCA_004024805.1 Geosciurus inauris | reverse complement strand
ACCTTTAGGTTATTGATAGGTCTGGCTACAGTGAGCTCATTGCCTGGCCTTCTGATTAGCTGACTCAAGTTGCAGAACCACTTTTTGGCGCCAGGGAGGGGTGCCGTTGTGTTGCAACTTCCAGTAACTGGGTGGGGGACCTAGGGCTCTGGACAAGAGGCCTAGAGTCACAAAATGGCTTTAGTCTGGTCCTTTCATTGGCATGTGCCATATGGCAGTGACATTGTTAGGCACTTGCAGCAGGACACAGGATTTGGGAAGGACAGGATTTGAAGAACCACAGAAGATACAGCACTGTGGAAATGCGGCAGGACCTTGCAGAGAAGTCTTTAAACCTGATTGGGAAAGGCCTTGAGTGTCAGTGTAAGAGCTTGTAGAGAATTCCTGGAAAATTCCTGTCAAAATGATCAAGTTTGCATTGTAGAAACAAGACATTGATGTTTATGTCACTCATAGATGAATTGAAAGATGGAGGTCTGGAATCATAGATAATGATTCCATAAGTTCTGGTACAGGGGATGAGACTTGAATAAAGCAGAGACGTCTTGATGAAGAAAAAGTGATATATAGGCTAGTTGGTCAATTTCATTCCACTATTTCTCCTTTTTCCCATCCCTCCTTCGTCCCTTCCTTTACTCCACTATCTGTGTACATAGGTGAATATCACCTTTATGCATATTTGTATTTATTTTATATCATGTTTAAAAATGTATGTATTTATATTTATGCATATTTATAAATTTATGCATATTTTTTAAAATTATAAAAAATAGAAGACTATTAGAGTAGAGGAAAGGGATGGGGGAGAGAGGATGGGAGGGAAAGTGGAAGTATTGGGAACTGAATTAGAGAAAATTATACTCCATGCAGATAGGATGATGTCAAAATGAACTCCAATATTATGCATAACTATAATGCATTAATAAAATAAAAATATATACATATATATATATTTTGGGAGGCATTTAGTTCTAAGAATCAATTAATTTAATGATCATTTATTTGTAAAGCAAAAAAATGCTCAGCTGTTCTTTTATCTCTGAGTTTCCAGCTAATTTACATGTCCCAACCTTTTTGTATTACACTGAGGCCATGTGCCTGAGTTTTCACCAATGAGAACAAACACGAAGTGGGCCTCTCTGAAGGAGAGGACATCCTTTCTGCCTTCTTTCTCCTTCAGCTGGCAAACCCATTGATAATGAGGCCCTAAGGGGTGGATGAACCATTAAATGCAAAGAACCTTGGTAGTTGAACTGTTGTATGAATACAGGCATTGATGATTCCAATAACAAACTCGCGCTGCACTATTAAATAAGCAAGAAATAGCCTTGTATTTTATCCCAAGTTTGGGAGTCATGGCATATTTTATATCAAATTAAAATAACATTGTAGGGTTATCACACATCAGGGCCTTGATCTTGGTCTTCCCAGCCTGCAGAACTGTGAGAAATAAATAAATTTCTGTTGTTTGTAAGTTACTCATTCTATGGTATTTTGCTAGAGCAATCTGAATACACTAGGACAGTAGTTAGAATTAGATTTTGCATAGATTGATAGTCAAGAAACACAGCAGCAAAGTAATTTACGAACCCTGTTTTGCTTAGAACTCTACAGTGATCTCCACTTCACTCAGAGTAAAGGAAAAGTCATCACAACAGTTTATGTGGACCTGCAGGACATGACCTGTACTGCCTCTCTGACTTCTTCTATTCACTCTCTCATTCAGAAGACCCAGGATCACACCTGCCACACAACCTCGGCTTTGCATTCCCTCTGCCTTGAATGTCCCTCTCTAGATATGCAAGGCTGAAATCTTATATGTCCTTTAAGTCTTTTCTGAAATAAACCTTCAAGTCAAGGCCAACCCTGAGAACTCTAAAGATGCAAGTTGCAGGATCTTTCCAAAAACGTCTGCTTATCTCAAACTAAGGTGAATTTTTTGATGTAAAATAACACATAGTAAACACATATCACCTACAGTAAAATGTTTAATTTCTTAAACAATTTAATTAAATTGTAATTTAAAGTAATTTATCATGTGTCTGTCAACACCCCCATACATACACATACACAAGATGCAATCTTCATAAGGTCAAGGAGATTTGTCTATCTGTTAATTGAAGGGTCTCAAGCACAGTTGTGACTCAATAATTTATTTTCAAATGTATAAGGGAATGAGTTAGTTTGAGTCATATATCTCCAGGCATCCAGAAGGCATTATCTCAGGGTATCCAAAAGGCATTTGAAAATATGGATCTAGAACCCAGAATATGAATCTAGTGAGTTTGAAGCTATCTCTGGTATTTGGCCAATAAGAATGGATGGAGGCTGAAACTAAGATGAAGACAAGAAGAGAACATCTCCTATCACAATACTTGAAACTACATGAAGGAGAAAGAAACAGAAATAGAAATGGCAAAGGAGTCAGTGGAAAAAGGAAAGTCGGGAGAGCCGTAGTGAAGTTTCAACTGTTTTTTTGTTCTTTTGTTTGCTTGCTTTTTAATATAATAAGCTGAGGTCTTAGCACTATCTTGTGATTGTGTTGGTCTCAGTTGCAAGGTCCTAACACAAGGGCAAACTATTCAGGCTCCTCAGGGGTTTTAAATTAGAACTTTGAAATCTAATCATGTGGAAATGAAAGAAGGGAGGTGAGGAAGGAGAGAGAAAGGGAAAATACAAAGTCGAAATCTAGCTTTATGAATGAGTGTAGTATTAATTCTTTTTATTTAGAAATGTCTTACTTTGTTCCTTTCTTCAAATAATGTATTCCTAAGAATCTAAAACTATATTGAAAAATCTATTTCATGTTTAACATATGTTATTAATTTCAGTGAACAAAGCTACACTACAGTGATGTCTCAAGGTCAAAATTTATATTGATATAAACCGAACATAAGATTAAAATTTACTAAGCAGTCATAGTTCTGAATTTATTGAGTTTGCTATACTGCATTACACATTCACATTATATATTAATAAGAAGAATTATTCATTCATAAATAAGAATATGTTCATCATATAAGTCTATCGCCCATGTTCTCTATGTTTATAGAATTATTATTACTATATTATCTATATTTCTTGGGAAAACAGGATACAAGTGTGATTTAATTTTGCTAGTACTGGGGAATACTGGTTAGCTATCTTCCCCAAGGATGCTATTTTAAACAAAAAATGATTTTTTTGTAAATAGTGATTTATATTGAATATTTTTGTGACACCTGCCACTAGATTGTATAAATTTAGTAGCAGAGCTGCACGAACATATGTAGTGACTATCAATTTTGATTATTATTTAATTTGTACAACTGCAGATTAATACTCACACAATATTCCCTTTATGCACTTAATTTTGTGAATTATTAGCATAAAGAAAAATTCCAAGCTAGAGGAGAAGAGAAATAATTGCATTTGCAAATCTAAAGCAGATATAGAATTTCAAAAATTGCTCTGGAAATGATTCTCAGCTTTTAACAAAGCTATCATAAATTATTAAGGGAAGCTTGATTTGTTACATCAATATGCTTCATCAAATAATTTATCTCAAGTTAAAAATTGTGTATCTAACAATATGGAGAAAAATTGAAAGCTCAAGTTAGGTTAAAAATACTAACAAATTTCTAATTAATTTGAAATTCTTTGAAAGCAGAAATAGATTTCAGTTTGGAGTCCTAACAGACCTTGAAGATGTCCTCTTATCAATACTGTTAATTACTTAGAAATATTAGATAATAATAAAGCTGACAATAGTCTAGAACATGGTAAATATTTAATTATTACTTTCAGGTCAATATTTTCTAATCATCTACATATAAGGAGAACATGTAGTACTTGCCTTTCTGTGTCTGACTTATTTCATTTAATATAACATCCTCCAGTTACAATTACTTTGCTACAAATGACAGGATTTCATTCTTCTCTATGGCTGAATAATACTCCGCTGTGTATGTACATGACATTTTCTTAATCCATTCATCATGTTGATAGGCACCTAGGCTGATTCCATGGCATAGCTATGGTAAATAATGACACGATAATTATGGGCATTCAGGCATCTTTTTGGTATGTTGATTTATTTCCTTTAGATACATACTCATAAGTGAGGTAGCTGAATCATATGATACATCTAGATTTACACTTTAAGAAACCTCCATATAGTTCTCCATAATGTTTGTACTAATGTAAATTCCCACCAACAATGAAAGTTCCCTTTTCTCTACATCCTTGCCATCATTTTTCTTTTTTTGTCTTTTCGATAACCATTCTAAGTGGAGTGGGATCATATCTCATTGTGATTTTAATTTGCATTTACTTGATAACTAATAACATTCAGCATTTCTTTTTTCAGATATTTGTTGGTCATTTGGATTTCTTCCTTGAGAAACATCTATTCAAATTATTGATCCACCTTTTATTTGGAATCTAAAATTTAAATGATAATACTACTACAATAACACCTAAAACTAAACTGCTTATTAATAAATCCAGCACAGCAATGGATCACATAATGATGCTTTGGTCGACAATGGGCCTCATGCACAACAGTGCTCCCATAAGATTACATCACTTAGGCATATTGAAATGTGTCAGTTTGTGTAAGTATTCACACAATGGCTAAAGATAAGGATTGATTCACAAATCATCTAAGGATAAATTTCTTAGATAGTATTTTCATTGCTAAGCTATGCATGACTACATACACAAGATCCATGTTCAGAAACACTGATATAAAGAAATCAAACACTGATGAAAGAAATCAAAGAAAAATTAAATAAATGACTATGTTCATGGATTGGAGGACTCATTTCAATTAATCTCAGTTAAAATATTACTAGTCAATCTTGAGATATTATTTCTTCCCTGTTTGTACTAAAATTCAACACAATCCTAATAAAAGTTATAGTAAAAAAAAATTGTAAATAACAACAAAAAAGTCCATATTTAAAAAATTACAGAAATGGGATAGGTAGATCAATTTTGAAAAAATAAAAATAAAAAAGAATGAGTAAAGGTAGATACTAATGTGTAAATGGGGACTAAATACCCAAGATCATCTCAAATCTGAAACACACAGCATAGGAAAGTCTCACCAGCACCCCCCTCCAAAAATAATTGAGGAAATGCAGTCAGTTCCATGTGATGGTGCGAAGAAGTAACATCAATTTATCAACAGCAAGTCAGCCCTATACAAAATGTTAAAGTAATAGGCAAAAAAAAATATAAGGCTAGATAAAAATAGGAATCTACCCAAGAAGAGCACCATAAATAGTAACTACATGAAAACACCTAGGATAAAGTATTTTTTTATTCTTTAAATCTATTTGAAGATATTGTCTGCCTAAACAAAAATAATATGCATTTTGGCATTTATAACATATGTATAAGGAAAATGTATAATGATAATAGCATCAAACATGGTAGAAGGAGAAATAGAAGTAAATGATCATAATATTATTATATAAATGTGAATTAGTATAAAATATCAGCATAAATCCTAAAGCAAACACCAAAATAACAAAAAATGGGTTATAGATAAAAGGCAAAAAGAGGTTAAAAATAATCAGAGTCCATCAATACAGAATTCTAGGAAATGCCAAGTAAAGTATAGATACAGAAAAAAGATCATTGGTTGTTTTGCATGGTGTGCAGAGTTTGGAGAGAACTGGAATAAGGGATTATCAAGTAGAATAAGGACACATTTTTAGGGGTGAAGATATGTTCAATATGTTGATTGTTGTGTGGTTTCATGGATATATGAAATAACACATTAGAAGTCAAACACTGGTGGAGTTTAGCTTATCCAATTGTTTTTTATTTTTTAATTTATTTTCTGTTATTTATTTATTTTTGTTACCAGGGATAAAACCCAGGGTGCTTAACTAATAAGCACAAATCTTCCAATCTTCCTAGTTTTTATTTTGAGACAAGTCTTCCTTAAATTGCTTAGGGCTTCACTGAGTTGCTGAGGCTGGCTTTGAACTTGAAATCCTCCTGCCTCAGTCTCCTGAGCTGCTGGGATTACAGGCATGCACCATCACAACTGGCTATCATGTGTTTCTGACCACAAAAATCCAAACATGTGCAGTACACTTCCATTGTGGGTACCAGATCATTCCTTTCACAACTCTTTAAAGCAGCACTTGCACTTCCTCTGGCTGTCTAATAATCCATTTTAATGGATACCTAAAAAGTAGGTCAGGAATTCTTTTTTTAAAAAATTTTTTTTATTTACTTATTCTACTTTGGTAGGAATTCTTTTGCAGAATCAGTAGGACAAAGCTGGGTTCCCAGAATATATTCTAACAAGGCTTTTATGATTTCACATAGAGTGTTTTTTTGTAATTCAAATCACACAAATGAAATGCAATGTTGCCACAGCCATCTGAAGTTTCCTTGGCACCAAAGCTCTGCCAGGTTGTGTTTGGAAGAAGCCCTTGAGGTTTTTTAAATTTGAGTGATAAGGTATTATTGACTGCATTATCATGAAAGTATAAAAAAGGATCCTAACAGTATAGATGAAAACAAATATGTATCCTTCACAGAGCTTGAAAGGGAGAAACTACTAACCAATTCATCTCAGTAAAAAAGATGGCTAGTTTTCCCAAAGACTATAATAAACGCCATTAGGAAGAATTGTGTTTTGTTCAATAGAAACATAGTTCTCAACCTTCAGCTTTTGGGAGATGTGGATGTACAGATGGGGTTTGCCTAAGGGTACATTTTGTAAAAGAAAAGATAATAGCACTCAACTCCCTGAAATTCAGGAATAAATGGTACAGGAAGAATCAAAAGGCTGGGATTCTAAGGTTTTAAGAGAAAAATACCCTCCCTCCCCAAAGAAAGGCATCCTGGTGTGCCCAAGATGGTTCAATTCAAATGTCGTCATGCTGTGCCCAGTTAAGTTCATAAGCAACACTTTGATTTGCAGAAAACTGAACTTCTCCAAATCACAGTTTCTTTATCTGTAACATGAACTGTTGACATGGATCAATAGTTCTCAGTGATAAGAATGGGCAAGAGATAGGTGTGCACAGCATGCATAAAATTCTCCCAATGACTGTGGAAACCACAGGGTCTGTGCTAGAGTTTGGATAAGTGTCTCTCAAAGATCCATGTGTTAAAGGCTTGATCACCAGCCTATGGCACTATGGTTAGATTGTGGAATCTTGAGGTAGTGGGGCTCAGTAGAAGGAAGTTAGACCACAGGGGATGTGCCCTTGAAGGAGATTGTTTCTCTTTGCTTTCTGGCTACCATGAGGTGAATAGGCCACCTCCACTGTACACTCCAGCCACAGGCCCAAAGCAACAGGGCCATGAAATGAAATCTCTGAAACCATAATACAGTACAAACCTTTCATCCTTTTTACGTTCATTATCTAAGATATTCATTATAGAAAAGGAAAGCTGACTGACAAAATCACCTGTAAAATTATCACCTCACTTATAATCTATACATCTATTTTTTTTCATCCAGAGTACTCATTGGCTTTCACCTGTATTATTATAATAGTTTGATGGGTATTACAACAATACCAGATTTTAGTGTCTCCTTATGCCCCAGTAAGTTCCTTGCTCATGGTTTTTTTCTACTTCAATGGAAGGGTTAATTTCTAGTTTAATTTCTACTACAGCAAGAGTATACTTCTCTCCCAGCTTTCCCAGTTCTAGTTTCTAAGCTGTCACATTGTAGCTGGATTTTCTAACCATTCTTTATTTTAGAAGACCCACAATTTCTGATCATCGAGGAAATCCTTCCATTTTTTAAAGATTGACTTTTTTATCATAACTTTATTTTTATTTTATTAATTTGTATATAGTGCCTCACCCGCATCAGGTGAGCGCTCTACGGCTGAGCCACAACCCCAGCCTTCCTTCCATTTTTACATTAACAAAGACCCTACAGGAGGCAGCAAGCAGATTCAACAATCATAACCAACTTCCTATGAAGTAGAAAAAGAGTTACCTATAATTTTGAAAGTGGTCTATTTTCCCCCAAGTAATTGTCTCCTTACCTCATACTTGGAAAAAAGAAAATATTCTACAAATTTGACAACTTCTCAAAGGACAATGAATATGAAAAATGTTGGAAAATTAAGCATGAAGGCAAAATCTTCCTCTGATAAGCCTCAAAATTCATCTATGGATTTACTCCAACATTTCCTCTTACTAGTTTTAGAGGATAACCAGGAGCTATAACTGTCTATACAGTGTGTGTGTGTGTGTGTGTAAAATATGGCACACATAGCACCTTGTGCACATATATAGTATATACATACATTCTATTTATCTGCCCATCTATCATATCCATATGGTACATACTAGGTACATCTCACTTCTCTTTTCTGTCATTTGTGATTAGACATCATGATTTTCCAAATGACTACATCATGAGAATCCTAAAGTTCATAGAGAAAGAACTTTCAAAAAGGCCTGGAAAATGTTCACCCGGAATTCACCAAACCTGAATAAGGGATTTCTGTGCAATTGTTATCAGCTTACACAAGTGTCTATCTATGTCAGCTTCATCACCACTCAGGAAAGTGGAAAATTTCTGTTGGTTTATCAAGCTTGTCCTGGCCTCAACCTTATCTTTGGCCTGTTCTCTGTGCCACAGGGTCCTGAGGAAGCAAAAACAGAGCCCAGTGACAACAAAATCGAGAAAGGAGCTCTGTGTTCTTTTTGCTATGTCATGTGGGTTTCCTTCCTTCTCCCTGTGACAGGGCTTATGTAGAATAAGACTGATACAAATCAGTTTCACAAAACAGAACTTAGATATCACCAGATGTGGCCATTTGATGGAAGAGTAAACTGAGGCCCAGAAAGTCTAAATCATATTCAGATAGAAAATAAAGCAAGTCAAAGGCATTTCTCATTTGACCTTCCAGATGTGACCTAGTACTCTGGACATTACAGAAAAATATGAGAGTGTAATGACATTGCAGTGAGTAAAGAAATGTGCCCAGCTGAAATAGTTGTGAGGTGTGACTCGTCTCCATCCCTCTAGATTGCTCCATGACCCTTTTCCATGACAACCTTCAGAACTGAAGGAAGAGAAACAGTGAACGGTTATAAGTATACTTAGAACAACTATGAGCAGATGTTTGAATCAAGAACTCTCAAGTTCATCTAGTGCATATTTTTGCTATATTTACTATTATGGAAAAAAAACTTTACTCATATTTCCAGTCCTATCATTTGTGAAATTTATATACCATGAAATTCAACACAAGTTAATAAATGGCTATATATAAATTCTCATTTTTATATGTCTGTTTTTGTTTTTCTTTTAGTGTTCTAGCCATGCTTACAAACTTAAATTTTATTTATTTATTTTTGATTATTATGTAACAGATTGCTGAGACACTCAAGAAAGAGAGGTTTTTTTTATGAATTCTTTTCCTTCTTAATTTCTTTTTTTTTAAAATCCATAAGCAATAAGGCAAGCTATAGCTAGAATAAAAGAAGAGGGTTCTGGGAGTTCCCCCACAGCACACTCAGGCCTTTAGACGTAGGGCAGTACCTGGGAATGCAGACACCCACTAGCAGGCATGGCTATTGCCATGCTATAGATGGTGACATGTGGTCTTTGTGCAGGGTTACTGTCAAGAGCTATGATACCAGACAGTGAAGATATCAATTTGATTGTTATAAAAATTCAATAATGCCATTCCTGACATTGATGTCATTTTAGATAGAAAATGCCAATACCCATGAGAACAAATTTACATAGGTGAGTAGGGAACAAGGAAAGATGAAAAGGATCATTGGCATATGAAGGGGACAAACAGTTGTGTGCCACATTAAAACATTTTGGAAAAAGAAGGGCCACATATGACGGTGGTCCCATAAAATTATAATGGAGCTCTGGGTGTGGTAGGGCATGCCTATAATCTCTGGCTCCGGAACCTGAGGCACGAGGATCGTGAGTCCAAAGCCAGCCTCAGCAATTCAGCATAGCCCTAAGCAATTCAGCAAGACTCTGTCTCTAAATAAAAAATATATATATATATATATATAAATAAAGGCTGAGGATGTTGCTCAGTGGTTAACCACACCTGGATTCACTCCCTGGTACCAAAATAAATAAATAAATTATAATGGAGCTAAAATATTCCTATCACCTGATCGTGTAGTACTCATAGTGACTTGTAGTGCAACAAATTACCTATGTGTTTGTGGTGATGCTGGTGTAAGCAAACTTACTGTGTTGCAGGAATAAAAGTATAGCATATATAATTATGTATACAACATAACACTTGATAATGATAACAAACGACTATGTTAATGGTTTATGTATTTTGTATATCATATTTTCTCTATTTTTTGGAGTATATTAACAAAAATAATAGTTTACCATAAAATAGTTATGTGGGCCAGCTATGGTGACACATGCCTGTAGTCCCAGTAACTCTGGAGGCCTAGGCAGGTGGATAGAAAATTTGAGGTTAGCGTTGGCAACTTAGCAAAACTCTGTCTCAAAATTTAAAAAATGTGAAAGGGCTGGAGATGTAGCTCAGTGGCAGAGTGCCCCTGGGTTCAATCACTAGTAACTGCCCCTCCAAAAAAAAAAAAAAAAATACAGTTAAATGGCATTATGCCACCAACAGCCTCATTTATCTTGTGTGTAAGTACCCTCTATGAAATTTGCCCAAAGATGAAATTGCCTAAGGAAGCATGTCTCAGAACATATCTCCATTATTAAGTGACACATGACCATATATATCTACAGTAATGTAAACAGGGAGGGACAGTAGAAAATAAATGGAAGTATATTTCTATGACCTTGAAATTTAACCTAGATGCAGGCCAGGTGATACACAATGTAATCTGAGCTACTCAGGGGGCTGAAGCAGGAAGATTGCAAATTGAAAGCAAGCCTGGGTAACCTAGCGACACTCTGTCTCAAAAGAACATAAAATTTAAAAGGGCTGGAGATATAGTTCAGAGATAAAGCACCTCTGAAGTCAATCTCTAACACTGGAAAAACAAAATGTAACCTAGAGATTGCCCTGCTACTTTATATAACTTATATGAGACAGATGACCCATCGGAACAGAATGTTCTTATTTGCCTTCAGCTGTGGTACATTCTGTAGATCTGAGAATCTCATGCAGCTTTGCCTTATTCACCTGTCATTCAAGATAAGTCTGGCAATTGATACCTACCTGCAGCCTTAAACTGTAGAAAACATTACTGGTTTTCTCTTTCTATTTCTTTTTTCACTTCCTAAAACCACACCTGGAAATCATGGGTTTTGCCATCATTAGAAAGGGCACCAGGAGACGATGTTTAATTCATGACTGTGGAGGTACAGGTCTCCTGGACAGACAGTATGTGTTTGTTAAATAACACTGTGAAATCCAGACATTTTCCTGTTTCGTCCTGTTTTGAATTTTTCAAAAATGATTTTTCCAGGTTTTGCCCATCCATTACTTTTAATAATGACTTTATTGGGATACCAATTATTTTCTTTGGGCCAGGGGAGAAGTGTTAAGCTGTATTTCTCCTGTAATTTAAGAATTCTTTTTATGGATCTTAAAGTATGTCATTCAGTGTAAAGGATGAAATTCAAAAACTTGGATGGAGAGGTGAGAATGCTAAATTTTGTGACAAGTGGGAGTTTCTTCCCTGTTTAATTTCTACAGAGAAGAAGCCGGCATTGATTTCAGTGTTGAGAGATTTCCATTTTACAATGCTTACATTAATATGGCAAGAAATACGTTGGAGAAGACAAACGTACCTGAGGTATGTGTGCTGACAAGCTGCGTTTTCAACTTCAAATTCTGGCTCCATCTTGTACCAGTAGGTTCAAGAATCTCTGTTCATTTTTGTCGTGTTGGCTAGCCAATTCTTGTGGCCTCTTCCTTCCTAACACACTGACTTACACTATTTTAAACATATCAGGAACACTCCAGGAATCTCAAAGAATTTTCAACTTAACTGGCTGGAGGAAGACATTTGAATAGATGGATTTGATGTATGCCTGGTAGTATGAATTTGAGGACGTGGAAAGTGTTGTGCCAACCCACAAGTGCCTCCGTGTCTCTCTTCTGATGCCTGCCTTTCCAGTAGGGGTTTGCTAAGTCATTTGGTTCACTTAAATGTCCACTGAATTGAGAGAGAGCAATACACAGGATATTGAAGAAAATTTGCATTGGGATAAAAAAAAAAGAGCAAAAAATTGTTTTAATCGTTTTGAGAAGTGAGAGGAAAAGCAGGGAAGAAAGGGAAACAGAAGAGGTAAGAAAGCCAGGAAAAGGATAGAAAACAAAACAGTAGAGAAGATTCAGAAAAGATGATGGGAGGGAGGCAGGCAGAGAAAGAAAAGGATGAGGAAGGCAGGTGGGAACCTGTTGATAAAGAATGAATGTGTTCACCAGGTGCAGGTGTGCACACCTGTAATCCCAGCTATTCAGGAAGCTAGGGCAGGAGGACTGCAAATTCCAGACCAGTGAGGATAATTTAGCAAGACCCTGTTTTAAAATTAAAAGGACCAGAGAAGTAGCTCAGTGCTAAAGCACTTCTGAGTTCAATCCTCAATACCACAAAAAGAAAGAAGGAAAGGAAGGAAGGAAGAAAGGAAGGGAGGGAGGAAGGGTGGAGAGAAGGAAGGGAGGGACGGAGGGAGAGACTAAACCTGTTCAGTATATGTCACCTCCAGATTTATAGATGACTAAAGAGCTTTAACTCAGACATGACAGGTCACCAAAACTTTCTGCATTTTTAGATAAGCAGCAGAGCATGTTCACAAGAACCAGAGGTTCACCTTCGATGAGTGAAAACATTAATTCTGGCTTTGCTCTGCAGAGATTTTCCCCAAATCTTCCCTTCCATTACTTCTTCAGTTATAGCCACTTGCTGGGGCAAATGCCACAGATTTAAATAACAGAAATTTGTTTTCTCATAGTTCTGAATGCTGGAAGTCCAAGATCCATGTGTTGGCGGTGTTGGTTTCCTCTAGGGCCATAAGAGGAGGGTCTGTGTTCACATCTTTCTTATTGGCTTTTCCTACAATGGCATCCTTTTATGGCCATCTTCATCATGGTCATCCTCCTTCTAGGCATGGACCCCTGTTGTTTCTTCCTTTTCTTATAATGACACTAGTCAGATTGAATTAGGACTTCATTTTAATGGCTCCATGTTAATTTACTGATCCCTATTAGGACCTTTTTTTTTTTAAATTTTTTTTTAATATTTTTTTTTAGTTGTAGATGGACACAATGTCTTTATTTTATTGCTTTGTATGTGGTGCTGAGGATCAAACCCAGGGTCTCACGCATGCAAGGCAAGCGCTGTACCGCTGAGCTACAATCCCAGCTCAGGACCTTATTTTTAAATACTGTTGCATTCTGAGATAGCGTAGGTTGAGAATTTAAACTCTGAATTCGGGAGCGGGGGGTGTTCACAATTCAGTCCATAACAGAAGTAGAGAGGGAAACAAAACCATCTAGAAAGAAGACCATGTCTGCACTCCGTTCCAATTTTTCCCCAATTTAGAATCACAAAGTGTCTCTTCAGATCTCAGGCAACACATACATTTGATCCCAAACATCTTCCAAGAGAGTATAGTGTGGCAGAAAACACACAGACTGCAAAGGGGTAAATTTTAGCCCTGGGTCTACAGCTTATTAGTCATGTGCCCTTATATTATTTAATTAACTTCTTTGAAGCTTAAGTTTCTTCCTGGGTAAACTAATTGATTATCAATTGTTTGCTATAAAAGCAATTAATGGGTTGGTTTAGCTGAGTCCTAAATGAGAGAAAAGCCTAAACATAATTTGAAAATATCGTGGAAGGCCTTTGTGCACCATCAGGGTTTGAACAAGTAGAAGGGATTATTATAATCATCACTGTGTATTTGATTTTAAGTGGTTGCCCACTTAAAATGCCTGGAGATTTAAGTAGGCCAAGTTTAAACAGGTCATCATTAATGACATTCTCTGTGCATATGAGTTTTTCCAAGGGACATGGTAATTAACCACTAGTTCAATATTGATTAGTACTTGCATTTAGAGTACTTTATATCAGTCACAAGTTTGGCTAGGACCTTTAATTTGGCAAAATATGAAAGAAAAGTCAAACTTGTACAGATCTCAGTGTTATTTTTTTTTTTGCTTTGTGAAAATATAAGAATCCAGAACGAGGAGCAATCTCCCCCATCTTCCTATTTGTGTATTTTCATTGTGTCTAAATGCCAAATAGCACAATTTCTTCATAGGTCATCCAAAAATGATCCTGATAATGGAACTCATAAATAGGTACCCCTCTGAAAAATGGAAACAATTTTAAGAAGCTTCCTCTTTAGGAGAAGAGCAATCCCAGTGATTACATCAGCAATGCTGAGATGGTAGAATTCTAACTTCCATGTGGAAGACAGGGGAGACAGAACAGCAAGACCTTCTAGAAACCTAGGAATAACTTCTATCAGGCTAGCATCGCTCTCCTTAAGAAGAGTCTTGAAAATATTGTCAATAATTTTCTACTTAAATTTATTTCTGTTGTGTGCAAAACATTGTTTTGAAATACATATACATTTTTGGATGGCTAAATTACACTAATTAAGATATGCATTACTTCATGTTACATTTACTTTGTATTGAGAACACATTTTGAATCTGTTTCTTTAGTTAAAACTACAATGAAATATCACTTGGCCCCTGTTAGAATGACTTTACCTTTAGCAAAAAAAGAAAAGAAAAGAAAAGAAAAAAATAAGAAATACAAAAGAAAAAGAAAATAAAAAACCAAAAAAATCCAAAAAACAAATCATAATACCTGCTGGCTAGGATGTTCCAGAAAGGCAAATCTTGTACATTGATGGTGGGAATATAAATTAATACCACCATATGGAAAATAGAATGCAAAGTCACATCAAAAAATATAATAGGAAAATTAAGAATGAAACTATCATATCCTCCAGCAATCCAATGACAGGGTATATATCTAGAGGAAATGAAATTAGTATGTTTTCCATGTCCATTGCTGCACTATTCACAATAGCCAAGATGTGAAATCAATCTTATTGTCTCTCAGTGGACAAATGGATAGTTAAAATGTGGTTATATGCACTATAGAATGCTAGTTAGTCTCAAAAAGAAAGAAATCTTGTCATTTACAGCAACATGAGTAAAATGGAAAGACGATGTTAAGTGAAATAATTATCAATTTTTAGTAACTTGTAGTTAACATACCACATTAAAAGTTAGTTAATGTTAATTATCACCCCCATTTAAAAATGCATTTAAATAAAAGTACTGCACCTATATCTGAGATTCCCAAATCTATAATTTCAATTTTTTAAAATACTGAAGAAATTCAATCAATTTTCCATTATTCAATGACATTTTTTTATTCAATGTGTCATTGCAATATTATTATTGATAGCATTACTAGTAATAATCTGGTACAATACAGACATGAGTAATGAAACAAGTGACCTTTTGGAATAATAAGTCATGCATTATAACATTACACATACAAAATATTACATATTTATATAAATATATCTGTATAGAGATATTTCAACAATTTGCTTATGATAATATAACTAGTACATGTTATATTCAAATACATTCCATGTATACTTTAAATTTAAGTATTTTACATTTTAAATGCCTTTAGATAATAATATAAATACTTAATATATTATTTCTATATTTTAAGTATGTATGTAATGCATATTTAGTATAACACCTAATCTAATAAACATGACATATTTATACTTAATAGAATATTAAAAACCAACATATCTTCTTATACTAGTAAAATATGAATTATACTAATATTTGAATTAATTGATTTGCTTACATTTTCAAAATGAAAATATTGTATATGACTTACACTCAGCTATTGTAATTTTCTACTCTAAAAATTATGTGACTATTAATATTGTAATTAATATAATAAATTCTGTCACCATAATATAGTAGTACAAAAACTTTCTTTTTACTTCTTTAAATGATGCTGTATACATTGTATCCCAAGGTGTTTCTGATTGAAGTCACTATTTTTATTAAGCAGTTTTGTGCATGTCAGTACTCCTTGTTGCTCTTCACAGTAAGCCAGAAGGGCTAAGTACTTGCCAATATCACATACAGAATAATGGACAATCTTAGCATTTGATCCACAGCATTTGATTTGAGAAACACTGACCTAGAACCCTAAGTGTACATTTCCTTTGGGGAAATGCCTGTTCTGTTGGACTAGCTTGGGCAGTTTCAAACCACTAAATTTCTTCTTGAGGTCTTCTTGAATGTAATTGATTTTTTTGAAAACTGGAAGGCAATTTTGGAGCTTAGACTGGGGCTGGGATGGAGAAGAAAGTAAAGGGTCCATTTTAATCACTGGTTCTGATACAAGGTGAAGACAAAAATCTCTGGCACTGGGTAATCCTGATGGGAGGGTGGCCCTAGAATAATAAACATGGGGGATTATTAATTAAATTAATTAGAGAAATGGTTCCCAAATATAGTCCCCAGATGTAGCATTAGCATTCCCTGGGAAACTGTAGAAATAGATTCCTATGCACCACACCAGACACACGGAAGCAGAAACTCAGCATCAGTCCATTGATCTATTTTGATAAGGCTTCCAGGTGATGTTGATTCATCACTGACAACCATTGAATTAAAGAAAGAAAGGAGACACAAGGTGGTGCATTCTTTCATTGTTTTGGTCAGTGGGGAAATGTTTTGATACCATGTGTCACCCATTGAGTCAGAGCAAGGACTAACCTGCCAGATGCCTTGATGTCACCCAATTGGTGGGTGGCCCTAAGACATTGCTGTGTTCTGTAAAATCTGTTTCCAAGGCTAAGTCCCTCTCTTCTTCCCCATCTACCACTTAATAAACTGCTGCCTTATAAAGTACTGTGAAAAACAAAAGGAATATGTAATATTTTCAGAAATTAAGCCCAAGGCAAAGCTAAGAGACACTTCTTTCCATAAAATCTTTGTGCACTTGCCTCATTTCCTGCTTACTGACTTTCTCTTGAGAATAGGAACCAGGAAATCTTTGAGGCAGGTGCAGTTATAACAGATGTTATAAAGACTGAGACAGCTCACTGCTTCCCCTGTTTGTTCTAAACTGAACAGTTTCTCCATGCAGAAATCACCTTAGTTGCTCACAGAGAAATGCCTCTTTTCTAGTAAGATGGTGTATTTCCCCAAGGCACTATACATTCTCTGTTGCCTATGAACTGTCAGGGAACATTAATGTTGGTTTTGCTTTTGCTTCCACCTCTTATAATCTGACCTTGCCAGGTACTCTTTAGCCTTGCACACATAAAACTTTGATTACCCAGAAACAGAGCATCTCTTGTAGGAACTGTCTACTAACCAGATGTTTTTCCTTTCAGTTGAATATAACCTAAAGAGACAAAAGAAGAGGAAACATTTTCTGGAATTTATATTTTTAGAAGGCACAATAAGAGTTGATAATGCAGAAGGAAAGAAGGTAGAATAGAATCATTGTAAGGCACAGGCTTTGGAGCCAGCCAGTCTCAACTACCTAATGGCTTTGTGAACTTGGGAAAGTTCCTTAACTTCTCTTTATCCATGAGTAGATAAGAGCTACTAGATGCTGTTGAAAGGATTAAATTGTTAACTTATAGAAAGTTCTTATAATACTGTCTGGAAGTATTAAGTACTTTATAAGTTGTTGTTATCATAGTATTATTATTAATATTATTGACCTAATACATCATAAGAAACTATATCAAAAGAATGAGAAAATAAACTTCTATGAAAGATGGTAAGCAAATATTTGACATCTCCCCTTAAGAGGCAAGCATTCATCTTTGTATATTGCCTAATAAACTCTCTTAATTAAATCTTCATTCACGTTTGCCTTAACTACACACCTAAATTTGATGATCCTTGAGAGCAGGTGCCCTGCTTTCGTTCTCTTTGTACAAACCAGAATATTAAGCAAAACATCTTTCATATTGTAGCAGATTTAATTTTAAGAAAGACATTTTGCAGTGAACCAGAAAGAATAATTACCCCTAAATCCTCCCTCATCCCGGGATATGAAGGTTTTACTTTGTATTTGGCTATTTCTCAGGGCACACCCCTGGTGCCATGAAAGATACTTGCTACCCACAAGGCTTACTCCTGTGCTGTGATCTTCAAAGTGACTTCCAACTTGAACAACTAGGTGATAAAAGACGAAAAGCCACATCTAGATGAGGGACACATTGTGGGGAATTCTAAAGTATCCACGGTGTGGACTTTGCTGCCCACCTAATACTATTGGACTACAAGATTTAAAGATTTTGAAGAGACTTCTGCAATAATATAGTACCTCATCCAGTGTGGAGTGTTATGGGCGTTTGGAAAAGGGAAGCTCAAAGCAGGTGGCCACTGACAGAAAGGACTTCATGAGAGACTTGGAGACTGAGCTGGACAATCAACACTAAGGAAGCTGGAGTCCCCCCAGTCTGAGGAGCATGAGTCACATCACATAGCACAGCTAGTCCAAGTTGCACTGGTTACAATGGGCACTTTAAAAGGAAAAAAGAATCCAGAAAAGGCTTCCTGTAACAATGGCCTTGTCATGTAGTACTAAATACTGTAAATGGTTCTTAATTAAATATATCTAGTAAGTACATGGAACTTTAAAGCCATCTTCCTCTCACCAGCCCATGCAGTTTCAACAGAGCATAAGAGGGATTTCTTCTTTATGCAGCTTTATTTTTTTAATATTTTTTTAGTTTTAGATGGATGCAATATCTTTATCTATCTATCTATTTATGTGGTGCTGAGGATCGAACCCAGTGACTCATATATGCGAGGCAAGTGCTCTACCACTGAGCTATAGCCCCAGCCCCTATGTGAAGCTTTAAATTAAGGATTCTGCATTAATTTTTCTGTTATAATTTCTGGTAAACCAGGTATTCTGTCACATTGATATATTGCATATAAAGATGTGTGTTAATCAACTTATCGTGAGGTATTTAAGTCCTGCTATAAACTGTTTTGACTCTAAACCATTAATTTAACTGCCTCAAGACCTGGTTCCCTGTCTCATTTATTATCACCTGAGCAAGACACCATGCCAAGTGCTTTATAAATGTATAGTAAATGAATTATGTTCCATTTGGATTTATTTTATGTGTTCTATCATATTCTGTTTTTAAAAGCTAGTCAACCCCATATAATATTTTGGAATTTTCCTATAACCCATGGTACCTCACTATAAATCATAAAAGTTAACAAGAGCATCTTTATGTAAGATTTATTTGTTACATAAATATTGTAGTTTCATGGGGTATCATGTAATACTTCAATACATCTATACCCTGCATAATGTTCAAATCAGGGTAAGTATATCCTCCTCAAACATCATTTCATTGTGGCAACAAGAGCATCTTGATAACAAATGTTCCAGCTATTCAGGCAATAATGATGATGATAATGATGTTGGTGATTCTACCAGTCTGGAGGTCAGGCTGCAATTTGAAAACTGAGTATTTTTCCGCCTGTCCCAGGATCTCCAATGACAAGATCAGATGTACTTTGGTTTCTGTTAACTTCAGATATTTTCCCCCATTTATAGTACAAATCTACCAGAAACACAAACTTTGGAATCACCATCATGGTTCTCTTAAATGTTTGTATGTGTATGTGTGTGTGTATGCTCTGTCTTAAAATACTAATCCAGTGTTCATCAAAGGACAGCTTTAAAAATTATAACCATTTTGGACTGCTACCCACACATGACTAAAATGAAATCTCCAATAATTAATCTGGCAAGTAAAACATGTCACCCAATTAAATTTGAATTTCAGATAAATAGTAAATAAAGTATTAGCATAAGTTTTTTTTTCATGACATTTGGTGATCCTTCTTATACTAAACATTTTTTCATGGTTTTTATGAAATTCAAATTTATTTGGGCATCTAGGATTTTAGTTATTTTCTTTTCCTTTTGTCTCTTTAATAATATAGCTAAGGGCTGGGTTATGGCACAGTGGTAGCATGCTCGCCTAGCACGCGTGAGGCACTGGGTTCAGCACCACATAAAAAATAAAATAAAGATATTCTGTCCACTTACAACTAAAAAATAAATATTTTTAAAAAATAATATAGCTAAGAACCATCTACCATGGATAAATAACAGGAACCTGAATTTTTAGCAGTTCCCAAGTTAATTCTACTAAAAGTAGTTCTTATTGTACTTTCCCAGTTTTCTTGTTTTAAAATTCTTTTTCAAGTCCACATTTCAGACTTAGACCAAAGAACTATCTATCACATAACACATTTTTCTAATAAAATAAAAATATTTTCTTTTTTTATTAGTGCACTATAGTTATACATAATATTGGGGTTCATTTTAACATAATGAACACTCCAAACACTCCATGGGAATGGAGTGTAATTTGTTCCAATTCAATCCCCAGTACTTTCCCTTTGCCTGTTTTCCTCCTTCCCTCTGTTCCCTTTTCTCTACTACTGATCTTCCTTCTACTCATTTATAGTCTTTTTAATAAGTGCCTTACAGATATACACAAAGGTGAAATTTACTGTGGAATATGCATATATGCACATAGTTCTTATGTAAGTCAAACTAGCTTGAGCCTATTCTTGATTCAAGATAAGAATTTCTAATGTTTTAAGTAAATTATGTTTCCAATGCTTTATTTAGAAGTTATTTAACTTCAGGAGGTTATATCCATCACTTCATTTTTATGAAAAATATTTCCACATTATATTTATTGTTACATGAAAGCCATAGCCACCCAGTTTGGGTCTTTTACATGGTAGTAAACCCTTAGACAAAAAATAAGATTAAAAACATGAGATGGGAGGAGTGGTTTCCACCAAGATAATGAAGTTCTACATGTTCTCCAATGGAAGGAGCACAGTTCAGAAAAATTTATCACGAGGATTTAAAATGAGTAAAAGTGATAACTAGTACTTCTTTTATAATTACCCTAATGGGAGAAAAATAGCAAAGAAAAACAAATGGCCTATAAAAGCAAGTATAGTAAGGTTTCAGGGAGAAATTCCTTAATCTGCAGCTTGTAATAGGGTTAGGACCCAGAGTGTAAAAACGTCAGAGTAGCATCCAGAAATCCTAGAAAGACTCAGTGGGCACAGAGAATTTAGGCTGTGTTGAAGTGTTTCTGGGAAGCTGGGATCTGGGAAATGCTATACATTCCAGCACAAATCCCTGGGCCCAGGTACCATGGGAACAGCTGATCCTCTACAAACATGCACTGAAGTATGGAGATGAGATGGGCCCTGACATGCCCTCTAGATATTATGAGCAAGGTGAGGGGTAACCAAGGGGACCAGGCCAACAGCATGGAGCTGCATAAATCCCAGCTGTGAACTCCAAAGAGATGCCTGGGCTTGAAGATTCCTCTTACCACAGCTAAATATGTGTACTGACCTCTGCTTAAAAAGCTTGGGAATATTTCTGAGTAATTTTGTTCCTCTAGATGGCATGTTCTCTTCAGGTGTTGTATGAGGAAGAAACAAAAATAATTAGGGTGAATGGTCCTTAGGCCTCTCACCACATGGAAGGGTAAGGAAAAACAAAAGAAATAAAAGGAAGGAAGAAAAGATAAATAAAAAGTAGTGATGGAGGAGGGTAAACTCTGATCATTGATGCATTTTAGAAAAGACAAAAAGGAAAAAAATGTTAATAAATGTTATTTACTGGGAAAAGCTGGTAGAAAGTTTACCTGGAAAAGTTTCTATAAATTGAACTGTTCAGGTACATCCCTTATTGTTTATTAAGACATGTAAAACGTAACTATTAAGTTCCTTTTGTATGATCTCTAAGTGTTGGCTGAGGACATGTGTTGTGATTTGTTTTACCTACCTGGCTTTCAACATGGCAAAACAACCATTTAAAAAAACTAGATAAATTTTGTAGCACTTACAACATGCTTCTAAGTCCTTTATGGCTTCTGATTTCTGAAATCCTATGAGGGGCAAATTTCATTTCTATTTGGCAAAGGCAGCCTTGATTAAGTTAAAACAGGGCAAAAAGAATAAACAAACAAAACCAGACTTTTTTGAGTATTGACTTGGGAAACTATGGATTTTGAAAAGTACTTGGTATTTATTAGGAATTTCACTGATACCTTCTTATAACTCTATGAAATATAAACATAGGACAGAAATAGGAATCTATGAGGAAAAGAATCCAGGTGCAGTGGAACACATCTGAAATCCCAGACGCTCTGAAGACTGAGGCAAGAGGAAGGTAAGTTCAAAGTCAGCCTCAGCAAACTAGTGAGGACCTAGGTGACTTAGTGAGACCCTGTCTCAAAATAAAAAAGGGCTGGGGATGTGGCTCAGTGATTAAGCACCCTTCAGTTCAATCCCTACTACAAAAAAAAGAAGGAGGAAGAGGAAGAGGAGGAGGAGGAAAAAGAATAAGAAATACCGTGAGGGCTCTACGTGGGTTATCTTAGTCATATCACTTGGATCCAAAAATACTTCAGGAAATAGCATGGAATGGAAAAAAAAAATCATATCAGAATTTCAGAGACAGAAGCTGACCGCAATGACACGAAGATTACAAACACTGACTTTTGATCTATCTCACATTTGGGGTTCCTTTGGGATGTGGAAGTGGGCACAGATCTAGGTGCCCATCACAAATTTTGCCTGAGCTTAGTAAGAAATTCAGGGCCAAATGTTTCCTGTTCTTCCTTTTCTTTTTCTTTTCCTATCCAATATCCTATCTGGCCAAATACTTTTTAAAAAGTCATTGCATTTTCCTCTCAAGTAAAAGCAGACATGAATGTGGGAATATTGCCACTAAATCTATACAAACAAAAGGAATTAAGGAATTACAGGATTGTGGCATGAACAACTAACTGTAATCCCACAGATGAGGCAACCTACATAAAATATGTAAATTCTAGAAACGCACCAAGACTAAATCACATAAAAGTAGAAAACCTGAACAGACCAAAACTACTATAAAATTGAATCAGTAAGCAAAAAACTTTCAAGAAAGAAAAGTCATGGACCTGACGGTTTCACTGGCAAATTCTAGCAAACAAACGAATAAACAAAAACTAACACCAATTCTTCTCAAGCTCTTCATAAACATTAAATAAGAGGGAACATTTCTTAACTCATTCTATGAGACCAAAATTGTCCTGATATTAAAGTCAAACAAAGATGCTTAAATAAAATAAAACCATATTAAAATAGCTTATAAACATTCATTTAAAAATAGTTTTGACATAATTCTAGAAAACTGAACTCAGCAGCATTTCAAAGTGGTCCTACAAAGAGCTTCACTCCTAGGATGCAAGGATGGCACAACATAGGAAAATGCATCAATGTAATGTGTCATGATAAACAGAACGAAATACAAAAATGACCATATGAATAGATACAGAAAAATCATCTTACAGGTCCCACCATCCTTTCAGGACAAAATACTCAACAAACTAGGAGCAAAAGGAAACAACTTTATCATAATAAAGACCACCTGTGAAAACCCCACAGATAATATCAATCTCAATGTTGAAAGGCTGGCTGAATGCTTTACCTCTAAGATTGAGGACAAGATGAGATGTCTGCTTTTATATTTCTAGTCAACATAGCATTTGGAGTTCTAGACAGAGAATTAGACAAGAAAAAGAAATGAAAGACATCTAAATGAAAAGGGAGAAGAAAATAATCTTTGTTCACAAATGTCTTCATTGTCTTTGTAGAAGACCCTAAAGAGTCCACAAATAAACTGTTAAAACTAGTAAATTCAAAAAGGTAGCAAGCAAAATCAAAAAACAAATCAACAAACAAAAATCTGTTGCATTTTTATAAATTAATAATAAACAATCAGGAAAAATTAAGAACACAATCCCATTTATAATAGCATCAAGAATGATAAAATATCTAGAAATTAGCTTAATCAATGAAGTGAAAGACTTTTACACAGGAAACTATAAAACATTGCTGAAAAAATGAAAGAAAACAGTAAGTTGTTATGGACTGAAAGACTTAATATTGTTAAGATGTCAATAGTACTCAAGATAATCTACAGACTCAATGAAATCCCATAAAAATTTTGAAGGCATTTTAGCATTAGTAGGAAAATTCATCCTAAAATTCACATGGCATTTCTAGGACACTGAATAGCCATAATAATCTTGAAACTTTAGAACAAAGATGAAAACTTACATTCTCTTTTTCAAAATTTGCTACAAAACTATAATAATCTGAACAATGTGGATACTTGCATAAAGACAGCATATAGATGAATAGAATCAAATAGAGAGTCCAGAAATAAATTATTACAATTATAGTCAAATGTTTTTTGACAAGTGTGCCAAGACCATTTAATGAAATAAGGCCATGTACAGAAAGAGGGTAGACCATGTACAGAAAACGAATGAGTGGGTAGATTATAGATCTTTTGACACAGAAGCCAGAGGTGAATCGAGACACTCTCCTTACTGAAGCAGAAAAATAATGTATTTAAAAAATCCTTTACAAGCAGGAGAACAGCAAAAACTACAAAAACTGTGGGAACCAAGGGGGAACCAGAAGGAAACTAGAAATGAATGCTATTGGGAGTGAAATTAGAAAAATAGTTTGGAGCCAGGTTCTGAAAAGCCTTGAATGCCAATGCTAAGAATTTTGGTATTTATCCTTTAGGCAGGGAAAAGCTGAATGTCTGTGAGTGGAAGAATGGCCTGATGAGACAAATGTCAGGCATAAAAGTCTTGTGAACTGTGTATGTAGGAAACCAATTACACAGTAAGAGAAAGGAAAATATAAATATATAAATGTGCAGTAAAAGGTATTTATGGAAATTCATTTTCTTAGAGTAACTCTAGGAAGTTGTATCTTTCCTTTCTGGGAATTTTTTTCTTAAAAAGGGAGAAGAAAATACCCACAAATCTGAGGTTTATGCTTTAAGCATGAGCTCTGTTTGTTATCATTGCTCACAGAGCTATGATCATTCCATAATAAAGCCATGATTTTGCTCCATAGAAACCATTCTGATCTTAGTAAAGATCTAAAAGAAAGCAAAGATAACTCATCTTATCCCAAGTAAAAGATGAGTCTTACAATAGACTGATTTTATGCAAATTACAAGAAGAAAAACAATAAATATATATAAGCCTCTATATATGTATAACATATAAAATATATCCCCAATATTTTCTGCAAAATGTTCTGAGATCTGTGATAATTATATTAAATGGCAAACAAGATGCTCAAAGAAAGATCCAGGTTCAGTCTCTTGAAATATTCTGATGGTTCCTTTAATTTTTACTGCTTGAATTTCTAGATAACTACTTACCCCAGACATTCCCTTATTCAATTTGGAAAGATTTACTTTTCTTGAGATGGTGGACTGACACAACCTCACAGGAGACTTTGGGGTTTATAACATCATGATAGCATTGGTAGGTCTATGATTTTAGAAGACAGCCCTTGAATTACACAGTGCTAGGTGGATAGTCATTTACTCCCATAGCTTTCCCTAACACCTTCCATCACTTAGCAAAAAGAAGTCAGTCCTTGCCTATTTCTATAACACTGCCACAGAGGCCTGACAGCTTCCATCATCTTGATTAATTCTGTCCAGAGGCAAGTGACAACTTGCCAGATTTTGAGAGGCTGCTGCTCTGCCCTCATGCTACCAGCCTCAATGAGATATTAGCTGGCCTTAGTGTTGTCACATATATTCTTTCTTTTCTTAATTTATTTTAAAAAAAGTCACCCAAGAAGGAAAAACTAATAAAACTCATTTGATTATGTGGAATAGAAATTTATTCTTTCTGATATGTGTACATTCTGATATTACTGTGCAAGCCCTGTAGGAATTCACAGAGAGCACAACCATGGCATTTACAACTTTAAAACAAAATTTATTAGCAAAAAAAAAAAGGCAGGGACAGATTAAGCAGAGGGTAGAGAAAGCAACAAGGAGAGTTGATAGGACTTATGAGCAGAATCCAGAGCAGGAGTAAAATCCCAGGCCAACTTTGAAGCACCTCTGACTATGATATTGTCTGAATCTCAAAAATCTTATGTTGAGAGAAAGAAACTTCATTTACCCGCAATTCTATGATGGGAAAATAATCATAAAAGTGATTACTATTGAGAAACTCCCTGGGATGATGGTCAAGTTCTCTGTCTTGATGGAAGTTTGGGTTACATGAAAGTATTAAAAGTCAGCAAAATACAATTACTATTTTGTTCCATTTCATTTAATGCAGATTTTGTCTTAAAAAGAAATATTGAAAGGTATTTAATGTTATAGTTGCTTAAGTATTTAGTAGAAAACCCTCTGATGAAATGCACAAAAAATTTGGTATGGATGAACTGAAGAATGGAGAGGTAAATGGATAGATCTGTGAGAAAGCAAAATGTTAATGGAAGAATCTAGCTCATGGATACATAGGTATTTACTATGGAGTCATTTAATTTGGCTACATGCCTGAAATTTCCTTAAATAAGATGTTGGAGAAAAATCTAACATCAAACCTTTGATTTTTTAACAAACATACATCCATTTGTTTTAAGGACTGTTCCCTTCTTATAATGTCAATTATTTTAGAAAAGTTAACAACATCAAAATCATTGGCAGATATCTTAGACTGTTCAGGCTGCTGTAATGACATTTATTCCCTAGCGTTCTGGAGACTGGCAAATCCAAGATCAAGGCCCCAGCAGAGCTGTTATCTGCTAAGGAGAGTCCATTTCCTAGTCCATCAACAGCAACTTCTGGTTGCATCCTCACATGGTAGAAGGGGCAAGGCAGTCTTCTGAGGTCTTTCTTATAAAGGCCACTAATCACTCTCATGAGGGCTCCACTCTGATAATCTAATCACCTCCCCAAAGTCCCTACCTCTATCACAACAGTGACAGAATTCAACATTTTGATTTGGGGGGTAAACACACATTCAGACCATAGCAATAAACTCACAGTGACTTCCTCTATATTTTGTCTCCTAATATCTACTCACATTGAGAAGACTAGAACCAGATAAGGAGAACTGAATTGCTTTGGATGAAAGTGGTGATGGGGAAGGTGGTGATGGCAGTGTGGATGGAAGTGAACCACACATTTAAATAACTTGGACATTATTGAAATGTTAAAAAAATGTATAAATCAGCCCTATAAAATAGAAAAGAGAGGGCATAAAGCATGATGGAAAGATATCCTAAGTCAATTTCACCCATTTAAAAATATGCCTTAGGTTGGTCCTAATGTTGGAAGAGATAGAGATTGCAATAGAGATAGAGATGGGGAGAGAGAGAAGAAAAAGAGCATGGGAAGGAGGAAGGGAAGAAGGAAGGAAAGGGAAGGGATGGGAGGAAAGGAAAGAGAAAGGGAGAGAAAGGAAAGGAGCTTAATAAAGGAGCTTAGTAAAGGTCTGGAAATTCAAGAGGAAAGACCTATTACATTTGCCATACCTTTCAAAAAGAAATTAGTAGAAATTCACTTAATATTTTAGATTGTCAAAGTGTGAGTGGATGAATGAGTGGACCCAAGAATTAAGGAAAACAAGAGCTAACTACTAAAATGGTGGTTTTACTACGGAAATCAGTATGGATATTCCTTAAAAGACTAGGCATGGGACCGGCTGTATGACCTAGCTGTGCTAATTCTCGCTATTTATCCTGAAGAATTAGTCATATTACTACAGTGATGCATGCATACCCATGTTTATACAGCACAATTCACAATAGCCCAACTACGAAACCAGAAAAAAATAACATTTTTATTCTGTTTTTATATGTTCATTCTCTCTTTTTCCCCCTAACAACAAACATGATATATGTATCTATTCATATCTATATCTGGCTATATCAAGAGGTATATTGCTAGATAGATAAGTAGACAAATAGTAAGATAGACAGATACAGCATCACAAGGCCAGGAGTAAGATGAGGTGAAGTGAGTCCCCTAAGGAAGTGAGTTAATGAAGTATCCTCAGAGCATGTGAAGGGATCTAGTCCTATCTCCATCTCTGCATATTTATATTAGTATGTCTATCTCCATCTCCATCAGATCCACCATTTTCTAGATACATATTTTATCCCTAGGCAAAGCACATAGCTACTCTATGTACTCAAGGGCAATAGTACTTAGTTCACAGTATTATGATGAGCATTAAATGAACAATGACACCAAAAGCATTGTCTAATACAGTTCTCAAAAATGTCACTACTGTTTTATAATAATTATTACAAAAACATCATATTTGATTTACTTAAACATGCAAAGTTTTAAGTTAAAGCACCCCCAGAAGTATGTGGTCCAAAGTCAGGTAGTTTAGAAATAAAGATTTTTTGTCATGTAAATGTGTTTATGACACTTCTGTCCTTGAATTACACACATTTTGCATACAGAAAAAATAAACAGTTAAAAAATAAAATGTTTTACTTTTACAATGTAAAATCAAACTGGAAAATCCTCAGTAGTTCCATCTGCACTTATTCCCACTATTATTTGTAATACATACTATGTTTTTTTTCAACAGCAATCAAGTATTTCAAGACCTCACAAGAGCTTAAGTGTGGAACGTTAATTTAAATCTGGTATTTTTTTCATGAGTGTGGGAAGAATTGGGCAGAGAAATGAACTTTCAGCTCTAAGGAGGGCAGTGGGGTCCACTGATTTTATTTTCACTATTAAAATCTATATAAAAATAACATTATTATGACACAGTGAAATCCCCTACAATATGTCGAAATGACCAAGAAAAGAAAATAAAAGTAGGAAAACTTTAAGTGGGTTTGATTCTGAAAGCCAAATATTTTTAGAAAAATGTAATGAAACCTGCTTATAACTTTCTTACTTTCAACATTTCCCTACATCAAATGTTTATCTTTCAAAGGCCTGGCTTAGAACGAACACACACACACACACACACACGTGCATGTTCTCTCTCTCTCTCTGTCTCTCCACTTCTTCATTCTGTGAAGGTTATACTTTTACCATTTTCCTGTCTTCATCCTGGGAGGATTTTATAAAGGGTGGGCTCTATCATTCAAGAAAACACATAAATAAATTATCAATGGGGAAAAACAGCATCTCTCTCTAAGGATTTGATCTAACCAAAACTGAATCTCCCTAGGGTTTGCTTTGCTCTGGGAGACCCATTAGAGCAGGAAATTGCACATGCTAGAACTTTAGAATATCACCAGAGTATCATGCACTAACTGGGGGGATTGTTGTTACAGGGCCTAAAGGAAAATTGCTAGCGAATGAATTTTCCCCATAGCCCCCTGTCACCAGACTTCTAGAATATTCTCCATTAACCACTAAGGGGCAAAAGTGCAGTGGTTTGTTCAATATCTCTGTTCTCAGTACTCAAGTGCTAAACTTTCCTGTATCATGAATGAGCTTCAATAGGTAGGTAGAGTTGTCTACCCAAAGATTAAGCTGCTGCACTCAAAGAAAGATGTTCGTTTGTCCTTAACAAAGACTCCCACCAGTTCAAACTGGCTCATATCATCCAATGAGCTGAAGGAACCCTTGTTGTTTAGATTAGGGCATTATGGCAGCCAGAAAAGAACGTTCATTAACCTTACTCAAGGTTCCTGCTTTCCCAGACTCAACTCAATGATCTCAAGTAAGTTATGTCCTAGGTAATCAGCAGGTGGCGCTGTTCTCTGAGGCTCGGAGTTTTCAGACATGCTGGTGTTCCAATACTGGAACTCTCATCAGAGGGCATAAAGGTTGAGTGCTTAGGTGACTAGACATCATTTCCAAAACACTAGAAAACTCAGATGTATTTGCATGAAGAGTACACCACACAGTTTTGTTAACAGAAAAAAAGGAATCGTTCTGATAAATCTATCAGAAAACAGGAAAACAGGTCTGTGTTAAAAATGGGTTTTCTCTTTCAACCTGTATTTTTCATATTTTCCCAAGTATAAATTTTACTTTTTAGCCAGCCTGTGCTTCCATGCAGTCTGGAGCTACTCCCAGAGGGAAGGCAAACCAAAATAAATCCTCCAAGGGCCTGTGAGGACCAGATTTTTGTTGCAGCACACATGTGGAAGACTTTTGACTTGGTGCTGATACTTCTCGCTAATGGAAGAATAGAGCTTTGAGATTTTTTTTTTTTAACCACCTATTCCAGAACATGAGGCAGGATGTGATCCAACTTCCGAACAGAAACATTTAGGATACTATTTTTAAATGACAGATTTCCAAGCCTTAGCTCAAACTTGCTACATCCAAATCTCCAGGGGTGTGACTCTGGAACCTATAGGGTACATGTGTATGAGTGTGTGTTAATCTCCTCACGTCCACTGTGATGCAGCTGGGCCATTATTTGGCAAATGATAACTTGCAAACAATGCCACTAGTTCCTAGTTCCAGTGATGTATTTAAGAATACTATGTTCAAAAAAAAAATCTTACAAGAACCATGAGTCACTTGGCTTTTAGAAACTCAAAGTACAGTATCTTTCCCGGGACCATCTCTTGAGAACTTATTTTTATGAGCATGATGTTCATGCCAAAAAGCCATTTATCTAAATAAAGTCTAGGAAATCTTTCACTTTCACAGAAGAAAGTTATAAATAAAAAATTATGATGTTGGCCTGTTCTTTCCTACACCATTTTTTTTTTCAGCTTTCTATTCAACATTTGTTGAGCACGTACTGCATATCAGGTATTCCAGATAATGTACACAAGTCTCCATCCTCAAAGAGCATCCCCTGTGCAGATTGGACAGGGAAAGGTAAAGAATTCTATCAACACGAAAGTGCAACATGGAGAAAAACTGAACGTAATGGAGAAACCCAATAATGGAACTGCAAGAGTAAAAATGTAATGATGAATTCTGATGGAGGGCAATTTTGGATTTCCTTCTAGCATAGGTGAGATTTTCTCCCATACGTTTATTTTTATAATTTTTATAATTATATAAAATAGTGGGATTCAATTGTAACAATATAATTTGCACATGATGCAACAATATAATTTGACCAATATCATGAGCATTTATCTCATGAGTGAGATAATGAGAATTATGAATGGGATATGACTTAAAAAAAAAAAAAGCTAGTTGTTTTAGCTTTTTAGCTTTTTTTCCTTCCAAGGGATATCATTTTCCTTGGAAGATGCATGAAAAATAGTTAGTGGACCATTAGGAAATTTAAGTATTCTCCTCTCTACATGGTGCTCCTCTTTGGGATTAGGAAGAACTACAGCACATCAGTTTATAGTCATTTATTTTCATGTATTAGATCTTATTTATTTATTTATATTTGAGTTTGATAGGCCATTTGAAATCTACAAATGATTCAACAAAATAGGACTTATATATGTATCATCAGTTGCTGGTAATGCACTCAGGAAATATCAATTTTTACAGTCTGATGAAGTCTGTGCCCTTTACCCTTCTGTTAATTGAATCTTTTTTCCCTCTCTTTTAATAAACAAGCTCAGGTATTATATGTTAGAGTCTCTTGGAGGATTTATTCTTCTTGATTTTGAAATACTCAAGATTAAGCTTTAGTTTAGATTGCCATTCCAGTGTGATCAGTAGATAAGAACTACATGAAAATGTCAAACACTACTTGGTAGAACTATATCCTAGGGTGTATGGATTAAAATTTTTGAAACAATATCATGTGTACACTGGAATTATGCAATTAAGTGTATGGGAGGTGGTAGGAATTGAATTTCTCACTGTAAGGGTGGGAGGTTACATTGAAGCCAGGTGACGAGAAGGCTAAAATGACCCATGTAAAAGAAGGTAAGAATTAGAGACATAGTACTAACTTACATTTAGCTTAATATAGATACAGATGGATACACACATAAATAAGTATAGATATATGTGTGTATATAGATTAACACACACACATTTCCTTGTTATGTTAACAGAGAGAACCTAAAAACAATGACAAAAAATAATAAGCACCACCCAATACCCAGATATTAACTTCTAATGAAATTTTCCAATAAACAGAAACAGGGCTCCTTGGAGAAATGAATGGCTGTATAGCAGGAGCAGAGAATACACAAGATGACCCTGGAGCATCTTATAGTGCCAGAAGTAAGGAAGTGCTGGAACAAATAAAAACATACACAAAACAAGAACGAGGACAATAAAACAAAGATGGGGGAATGCCAAAGGGGCAAGGGAACTGAACCAAAAAACTGGGATAATTTGAGCAAAGAAAATAACATGATATTGATAACATAGATATTTTATATATAAGGTATAAAATAAGTATGCTGGAGTCTATAATGACCTAAGTAAATGAATAAATGGTGGAACAGACTTATGCAAAGGAATTCTGAATAACTGATATAAATAACTAGCCCTCAAGGGTTTGGAGCATAATGCCCAATGTGGTCTGTTCATGATGACTTTTCCCCAAAAAACACCATACAGCCAGAGTGGGCACAAAAGTGAATTTAAGCAAAGACTCTTGACAAGTATAAGCTCAGCCTGGTGATCAAGGAAAACATCAACAGCAAGAAGTCTGTTGAATGTGATGAAAATGTCACTTTTCCTTGTGTTCTCCTTCCCCCCGAATCAAAAACTCAAAAACTCCAATCTAATCATAAGAAGAACATGAGACAAATCCCAATTGAGAAACGTTCTACAAAATGTCAGGTGGTACTCCTTAAAACTTTCAACTTCATCAAAAACAAGAAATTCTGGGAAACTGTCACAACCTAGAGAAGCCAAAGGAGACCTGACAACTAGATGTAATGAGATTCTCTGGATAGGATTCAAGAACAGAGAAAGGACATCGGGCAAGAGCTAAAATAAATGAATAAAGTATGAAATTGCCTTAATAATAAGGTGTCTATATAGAGTTGTTGATTGTGACGTGTACTGTACTTGTCTAAGATGTTAAAAACACAGGTGTGTATGGGATATAATATGAACTCTCTTTTTATCTATCTTGCTAACATTTTGTCAATTTAAAAACTGTTCTAAAATAAAATATTTATTAAAAAAAAAAAACAGATGTAACAGGGTTTCCTGGAAGATTTGTTCCTCTAGATTATGAAATGTTCTGTATTAAATTTTGTTTCATTTGGGCTTGCTACTATTACACAATAAATAACAGAGCTAAATGAGAATATCAAACTGCCTTCAAGTCCCCTATTTCATTATGAGATTTTTCAATGTAACATAGTTGTTCTCAAAACTCAGAGTGCATCAGAATCACCAGTTTGGATTGTTAAAAGAAATGACCACTATCCCTTTCCTATGCCCAATTTCTGATTAAGTAGATTTGGGGATAGAGTCTAAGATTTCATGTTTCCATCAGAACCTCAGGTGAAGCTCATGAAGTTTGTTCAAGTATCATATTTTAAGAATTTCTTTGGGGATAGTTCAGTGATAGAGCACTTGCTTAGCATGTATGAGGTCCTAGGTTTCATTTCCAGAGTTATAGTCTAGGTATGGTGTCCCCCAAAAGCTCATTGTGAAGAAGTGCAAGAAAGTTTAGATGTGAAATGATTGAGTTATGAGAGTATTAACCTAATCAGTTTTAATCCCTATCAGGGGGATTAACTGAATGGTCACTGTAGGTTCTTAGGTTGTGGCTGAAGGTGTCATTGTAGTGTACCCTTGGGATATATATTTTGTGAGCTGAGCTCTCTCTCTCTCTCTCTGCTTCCTGGTGCCATGTACCCAGCTGCTTTCCTCTGCCACATTGTTCCATCATGATATTCTGCTTCATCTCAGACCCCAAGGAATGGAGTTGGCCATCTATGACTGAGACCCCTGAAACTATGAGCACCCAAATAAACTTTTTCTCCTCTAATTCTTCTTGTCAAGTCTTTGGGTCACAGCAGCAAAAAAGCTAACTATAAAACCCAATATGGCTAAAAATATAATAAAAAATGATGACAAGATTCCTGGAGATACTATACATTACTGAGATAAATTTTAGTTTTCACTTACACTTTCCTAAGTTTTTTCCAAAAGTTAGATATCAGACTGAAGAAACAAATGTTAAGAAATAAAATGAATAGAAGGGATTCAATGAGATTTTCTAATATTTCATAACCATATTAACTTGGTTTTTATCCATTTAATCACCTGCTTATAGACTCTGTTCCATTCAGTGAGTTATAGAGTTATAATGAAGGATGCAACTAACTCAATCCAAGATTTGGAGGGGAGACTTAGAAGAAGATATTGATTTGAAGTATGTTTTAATTGGTAGAAAAGAAGCAACCAGAAAGGGAGGGCAGAAAAGTGACCAAGCAGTGCAAGCCATTTGTGCAGATTCATAAAGCAAAAGAGAACAACAGTAGACAGTAGGGTAAAATAATGGCATAAAATTAACTAGACTAATGAAACATGCCCAGAGTTGCACTAAAACTGGATCTGACTTAAGATTTCTCTTGACCACAAATATAGTTTTGAGGGATACCCACCTACATCACCTTCTGTCTTGTCTTTACCTAAGTTCTCTTTGTTCTTTATGAACCCAATTTAATTGTATCTAACCCAGATCCCTTTAGTAGCAGCTCACCCCAAAGTAACGTGTTGTTTCTGCTGCTGTGTCCAGTTCCCATTTTCTGTCATCACAAGTTAGATCATCACAGCTTGTGCTTATGCATCATCTTCCATAATTCTTTATACCTTCTAGTCTCACTTAGTTTAGTATATTCAAGGCTGAGGGTATAGCTAAGTGGTAGACTGTTTGCCTAGCCTGCATAAGGCCCTGAATTCAATCCCTAGGGTAAAAAAAATAGCCCATTGTCTTTAATTTTGTAGAATTGCCAAAGATATTTGTTCATTGACACCAATTTATCACTTTCACATTAGAAAAATTGTGCTATTTATGCCAATAATAAAGTTGTTCCATGTATAAATAAAAGGCACCATATCAATTCCACAAGCAAAATAACCATGGGTAATGTTGAAGTACTATGACACCAAAGATGTCATAAATTTTAAGGTAGTGTTCATATTTGCATTTCTAGTTACTATAGTTCCTATAATACCGAATTTTGCAATGCTGAAAAATCAACATACTATATTTCTAATAAAGAGAATTGATTATCTAGGCAAAAATAAATAAATAGATAGCAATAACAGATTTAAATAAAACCAAAAACAGCTTTAAGATCTACTTAAAAATAGGAAACTTTCCAACAACAAGATCTCCAGCTTAGTTTGTAAGGGGAAATTGACATAAAGGAATTTAAAATGGTGAAAATGAAAGAAGTATCAAATAGGAGGTAAAGTAGGATGCAAAAAGAGACTGGCAGCAAATATGTGGATATATAAAACATGAGTACCAAGGAATGTTATTTTATGGCAGAAAGGAATTAAATACTTCTACATATTATATTATGGATGATTCTTAAAGACATTATACTAAGTAAGACAAGGATCACCTATTGGATGATTGTATTTATCTGAAGGGCCCTTGATAGGAAAATCTATAAAAGAGACAGAAAATCAAAAAAATGAATGTGTATATATGCTAAGTGAAGTAAGCCAATCCCAAAAAACCAAATGCCAAATGGTCTCTCTGATTAGTGGATGCTAATGAATAAGGGAGGTGGGAGTGGGAAACATAAGAGAAATAGAGGAACACTGGACGTGACATGGGGGAGGCAGGGGGCAGGAAAGGGGAATGGGTATAGTAAAGATGGTTGATTGAGATCATCATCACTACCCTTGGTACATGTATGAAAACACAATTGGTGTAACTTTATCTGGTTTGCAACCAGAGAAATGGAAAAACTGAGCTCTATATATGTGCCATAACTTGAAATGCAATTAAATAAACTAATAAAAAAATTCTTATAAATAAAGAGAATTACATGATAGCACTTGAATCATAAAAAAAAAAAAATGAATGTGTATATGTAGGGTGAAATAGGGTAAATTGACCCTCAGAGACTCTTAAAGGTTGTAGAGCTTCTTTTGTATATGATAAAAATATTCTTAATTGATTGTGGAGATGATTGTACAACTCTATAAATATATTAAAAGCCACTGAATTGTATACTCTATTAGGGTTAATTGCATGGAATATGAATAATATATTATTAAGGTTCTCCAGATTAAAAATAAAGGAGATGTAAATTGCATTGAATCTCTAGATCACTTTTGGTAATATGGTTATTTTGACATATCAATTCTGCCTATCCAAGAACATGGTAGATCTTTCTCTCTTCCAAGGAGTTCTTCAATTTTTTCTTCAGTGTTCTATATTTTTCATTGTAAAGATCTTTACTTCCTTGATTTGATTTATTCCTGGATGGAGTTTTTATTTTTGTTTTGAAGCTTTAAATGAATGGAACTTTTTTCCTGATTATTTTTCATCAGGTTCATTGTAATGTATAGAAAAGCTATTGATTCCGTATATTGATTTTGTATATTGTATATTATCCTGCTACTTTGTTGAATTTGTTTATTAGGTCTAGAAATCTCTGGTACACTTCTTTTGAAGATGGCATCTTAAGTATAGGGTTACATCATCTTCAAACAGCAACAATTTGACTTCTTTATTTATTAAACTGCCAATGACATTCTTTACAGGACTAGAAAATAGCTGTCTTAAAATTCATATCGAATGATAAAAGACCCAAAATAGCCAAAGCAATTCTGAACACTAAGAACAAGTTTGGAGGCATCACAATACCCAACCTCCAATTATTTATAGAACTATAGTAATAAAAACAGCATAGTGCTAGTAGAAATAGAGACATGAAGACCAATTGAATAGAATAGAAGGAACAAAGACAAATCCACAAAGATACAGTCATGTCATTTTTCATAAAGGTGCCAAAAACATAAGGCAGAGAAGAAACAGCCTTTAAAATAATTGGTGCTAGGAAAACTGGATAGCCATTTGTAGAAGAATAAAACTAGACTCCTATCTATCACCCTGCACTTAAATCAACTCAAAATGGATCGAAGACCTATGAATAAGACCAGAAATTGTAAAACAAATAGAAGAAAACATAGGGTCAACACTCCAACATATAGTGTGGGTATTGACTTCCTCAATAAGACTTCTAAAGTGCAAGAAATTAAACAATTCAATACATAGGATAGTATCAAATTTAAAAAGCTTCTGTACAGAAAAGCAAGTTATTAAGAGCATAAAAATATAACATTCTGATGTTTATAGCAACACAATTCACAATAGCCAAGTTATGGAACCAACATCAATGCCTGTTAAGAGATAAATAAAGAAATGTGTTATGTGTACCCAATGGAGTTCTAGTAGCCATAAAGAAGAAGGAAATTATGTCATTTGCTGGCCAATGAATGGAACTGAAGAACATCATGCTAAGTGAAAGAAGGTAGAAAAAAGAATTTTAAAAGGAAGATCTCAGGAAAATAGAAAGAAAAATCAGCAGAATAGAAGTAGGAGATTAAAAAAACGAGGAAAGGGGGACAAGGGGCAGAAATGGGAAATAAAATCAACCAAAGTATGCTATATACATGTATGAATAAATCACAGTTAATTTCCCTTTTATTTAAAATTATGATTCACTAATGGAATGTGTGTGTGTGTGTGAGAGAGAGAGAGAGAGAGAAGGGAGATCAGAGGGAGAGAAAAGGAAAAAGGAAAGTACTAGGCAATGTATTGGAGCAATTTATGTTATGTACTCATATAAATATGTCACAATGTACTGCACTACTAAGTGTAATTATAATGCATTAATAAAAGCTTTAAAAATGAAGATGATACATGCAAGGCAGTGTTGGCCAAAGACTTTACCCTTCAGAGACAGAGAGAGGAATGACATATACTGATGAACATCTTAGTAAGGTAATTTTGGTAGTATTGTACCATGTGATGTAGAGGCAGGATTTTGGGATACTGTGACTATAATCAAGCCCATTGATCCTGGGACATAAACATGGGAGTTGCATAAAGATCATTATAGGAAGCAAAACCGTAAAACTATTTGTAATGGTCAACTTAAATTGTCAACTTGATTAGATTAATAAATGCCTAAGATTAAGAGGCTCCTGGGTGTGTCAATGAGGGTGTCTAGGAATGATTAGCATGTGGGATAGTGAATTGAAGTGGCAACCTTCCCTAAGTTTAAGCAACACCATCCAATAGGTTGGAGGAGGCTTGGATGGAATAAAAGTTGGAAGAACAAGGAAGCTGCAGAAGAGGCAGGCTCACTTCTTCTTGAGCAGGTTCTTGACTGCTACTGCGATCACCTGGGGACGTCAGGCTCCAGCACCTACACTCTTCCAAGGTGGACTCTGCCATTGATTCTCCAGGGAGTTTCCAGAAGCCTTCAGTCATGGACTGGGGTAGCATCATTGATCACTATTGTTCTAAGGCTTCAGCATCTCGGACTGCACAGCTACTGGTTCCTCCAGCTCTCCAGCCTATAGACGTCCATTTTGGGATTATCCAAAATTGTTGTGTAAGCCAATCTAATAAATCCACTTTTAATAATCATATATATAGTTGGTTCTGTTCCTGTAGTGAACCTGGACTAATAAACTAGTATTGAATGTGTGTGTGTGTGTGAGGTGGGAGGGAGAGAAAGCTCAAATTATTTGTGCAGTACATGGTCATTGTAATGAAAAAAAAATAGGTAATATAGGGGAAGGAATAAAAAAAAAGTAAAAGAATTGATAGTTCAAGTGGCTATTGAAACTGGTTCCAGGAATGAAGGAGGGTAAAACCCATTAATGATGATACAGAAAAACTAAATGAACTTGCAGACTTTCAGAAAGTCCCCATATTTGAGATTGTTTGAGGTAGGGACAAAAAAAGTATATTGAAAAACAAGTATCTTTAAAAGGAGGAGGAAAATAAAGAGAAAGAGTTTATATAGGAGCCACGGGACCTAAGGTTCATGAAAGAAGTGGGTGTGGGTACCAGCAAGACAATGTTCTATAAAGCTGCTGATGAATTTATGAGCAAATTCTGTAGTTTTCTGTAGATGAAGGTGAAACTTCAAGGAGAAATGGAACAGAAATGAAGTCCAAGTATCATTCGTTTTTTGAAGATCATTCACTTTACATAGAAGCAGACAAGGAACAAAGCAAAGGGAACAGAACACTAGAACAAAGAGATGTTTATTCAGTAGCTGATCAAAGTCAGTGTTGGCTTGCTGTAGCTATAGAACAAGAGAAACCAGGGCCAGGGAATCTAAAGGCTCCTTTGTCATCCTGGCTTCTTCACTTTGCTGCCATAGATATTTCATCTCTAAGATGTATCAAATCACTAGAGCAGATTTGCATCATCATTTGTATTAAATTTTAGTAGAAAAAAATGTTTTTGAATTTAAAATGGTTGCTTTTGTTACCTTTAATTGACTAAATTTAAGCATTAAAATATCCAGTTCATTCAAAACTCTTTGCTTGGCCTAATGTATACTAAGTAAATCAATAGTTACGGAGGCTATGATGAACAAATCCCAAGATGGACTTTTCATTATGTAACTAACAATCTGATCGTGGTTATTAACATTAATCAAATCATCACAAAAATAAACACAAAATTACTATGGTAAGTATTACTTCTGATATTCCAGATTATGGTGAATGTTTGTCTTTATTCCATTATTACCCAGTGTCACAATGCTTTCTATTCCTTAGCTATTTATGAAATACAAAGAATTGTAGTATAATTTATTGAATTATCATACAGCAAAGATGTAATTCTGAAATCTGGTACAATTTATCAAATGTCATTCAACCACAAAGTTTTAAAACCAAACCCCAGGGCTACTCATAAGCCTTGTAGAATTTTGGTATCTTATTTATTCATATGTCTTTGAATATAAAAATAGCTTCCACATAACCCATGTGAAGCCTGATGAAGATTATTAAACAAGGAAAATTGTGATATATATAGGGAAAGAATTTCCTATGTTTTCTTGGCACTGATATTTTCCTGGAATGTTCTTTGGAAATACATTATTAAAATGTACATCTTTCAGGGAAAGTATTAAAATAATATGTCCAGATCCTTGAGGTACATGCCTTATTTGAAGAGTTAAGTTAGAAATCTAGAGAAGCAAACAATAGCCTGCTACTTCTCATTTTGATTTAGAAAATGTTTTGATAATATTTGATAATGTTTGATAACTTTTAATTAATATTGGAGCTGCAGGTTGTAGACATTATGAACTTGGGTCACAAATTGAGAATAATACGTGAGTAGCAGAGGTTAAATCAGACATGAAGAACTCATGTAGGTGTTGTTGATTAGCTCAGTAAGAAATGGGTCTGCTTTGGGCTGAAGTTGTGGCTCAGTGGCAGAGTGCTTGCCTCACACTTGTGAGGCACTGGGTTTGATCCTCAGCACCACATAAAAATAAGTAAACAAAATAAAAACACTATGTCCACATATAACTAAAAGATATTTTACAAAAAGAAAGAAATGGGTCTACTTTGTGCAGGAACAAAGTCCAGTTTCCAACAGCCATGTTCATACAAGAAAATTTGTCAACACAACCCAGAAAAAATATCTGTGTATATTGGCATCAGATCCAGGCAAAAATTATGGATAATGCCATTCTTCAAGTTCTTCCATGTGATATTGGTATAAATGTCTCTCCATCTTGGTCTACAGTCATTTCCTAGCTCTTGATTCAAACTCCCACATTCACTAGATGACTTTCTCACAGAACCCAACTCGCATCTGGTCTGATGCTAACCTAAATTCCTCAGGCAAATCACACCACTTCCCAAGTCATTCTACATCGAAGCCTAGGAATCTTCTTGGGCTCTTCTGCCTCACGTGTTGGCCACATTCAGTTGCCAAATCCGCATGATCCTACTTCAGTCTTAACTCTGAGATACACCACATCCTTTCTATAAGCATGATGTTTGGCTTGGTCAACCTTTCGCTAAAAAATTAATGAGATGATCCCAGAGGCTTGGGAGGCTGAGGCAGGAGGATCACAAGTTCAAAGGCAGCCTCAGCAAAGGCAAGGTGCTAAGCAACTCAGTGAGACTTTGTCTCTAAATAAAATACAAAATAGGGCTGGGGATGTGGCTCAGTGGTTGAGTGCCCATGAGTTCAATCCCTGGTAACAAAAAAAAAAAGAAAAAGAAAAAGAAAAAAAATTAATGAGATGAGTTTTCAACAAGTTAGTCTCTCCCTTTAACTTTTCCTTCAAATGTATTTCATCATTTATTGTGAATTTAATCTTGATAAAAGGTTACAATTATTCAAACTTCTGAGCAAAACTCCAAGTATTCCCTTTTGCATATAAAATAAGTTCCAAGCTAGCAGCTCAAAATCTATCCTTTGGCCTCAATAATTTGTCCAAAATTATCTCCTAGTCCTTGTCCAGCTCAAACACTCAATCTTTCCTACTTGGGACTGCTATGAATCCTGCTTTTCTTGTCATGATACATTTTCATGGTGTTACCTCTTCTTATAATGGCTTCCATCCAGTGAATCTCTGGATACCAAAATAGAATATATTTTTCATTCCATTTTAATGAAGCCTTTCAAAGCATGCAGCTAATCCACATTACCCACTATTTCTTACAAACTCTCATGGCCTTTGATATTATTTTTAAAAATGATTTTTGTATCTATCTTAAGTTCCCTCCTGAATTTTACTATTCTCAAGGGTGTATCTGGTCCATACTAAACTTAGAAAGATGTTATTTGCCTGTGTACAAGAGAAGGCATTGGTATTCTGAAAGAGTGAGCACTTTACAGATGTAAATACCAAATTCTGTGGGAGCCACACAGCATGCCCAAGGTCACACAGCTGTGAGGGAAGCATCTGAGTTCCAAATCTTCTGACTTGTCCCTTCTCAGCCTTTGCCTCACACCAGCTGCCTCAAGTTGACCCACAGGTCTCAACATATCCCATGGGTCTCTTATTACTTTTCAACCAATGAATAAATGTGTTTTCTTCCAGACTTGAGTAGAAAACACAAATGCATGCTCTTTTCTCTGTTTCACATAATGATGTTTTCTGCCCTCTAGGATCTCAGTTCTACTGAAAACAACACTATGGGTGTTTTCCTTGGACGCCAACCTGAAACTGAGCTGAACTTCTCCTAACCCCTGAGGTCTTGGACCTTGGGTTGCGAGGCACTTGTGCTTCCCAGTTGCCTCACAAGTACTTTCTGGTTTCAACCCGGTTGGAAATATTGAGACAAGAGTCTCTCTCAGAGTGTAGTGTTTGATCACTTTTACTTTTTTGAGTTGGAGAGAAGTAAAGTCTCTCAAAACAAATAAACAACAGTTAATCAAGCTTTTGATCCTCCTCAGAAGTTTGAACTCCCTTCCAGTTTGAGGCAAAAAATTTAGGTCAGCTCTCATTTTATTTATTTGTTTCAAATTTTTCAAGGGAGTCCTTCACCTAGAACGCCCCAGGGCACAAACACAGTCACATACAGACACAAGCACACAGACTCACATACAATTGCCATGTTATTTTCAAATCCATCCACATATCCATAAAAGCACAGCAATTCCCAAATAGCTAAAAATAGCGATAACAATAACAAAGCAACTCCAAAACCAACAATATTTTATCAGCTCATCTTTCAGTGGGACTCACCCCAATTGCCTTTGCAGGATGGTTTGAATGATGCTGCTGAAAGTTTTCTCTTTGCCTCCAATAGCCCTAAAATCATCCTGTCCTGCTATTTGAAGCCCCCGTCATTGGAAATTCTGTCCTTTGGATAGAAGCATCCTTCTCAAAAATTCCTTTCATGTCCCAGGAGAGGTATCATGATGCCATTGACACCTCATTGTGAATTAGTTTATAGGGATTAGTGAATGAGTCACAGTTAAAACATGGAGTACCTCTCTACAAATTAAGAAGCTTGCTCACTAGCCCCCAAACTCTTCTCCTCCTATTCCAAGTTTATTCACTGCTGTTTACTTATGGGGAATGCCAACCCTTGCAACTACATGCAAATTGTTGAACAATTTAAGGCTTCACTCAAAGTTCACTTCCTCCTTAAGTACCAAGATGGAATGTCTATTACGTGCCAAGCGTGTTACTCTGCATGGCTTATTTACTTTTTTGGTGACTGTGTATGGTGGCAAATGTAGGAGAAATATATATCATATATCTTTTCTGCCCAACCAGTAGAGAGTTCTGCTCTTGAAGGGCAGGGCTGTACTGTATGCATATTTACAAAGCCTAGTTTACAATGTTAATGGCCAATAAACATTGCCAAGTGGAGGGCCTTTCCTTCTCATGACTACTCCAGTTTGATCCACAATCAAAGCAGAGTTGGGAGCAGCCTTTTGGAACTATTTCTTGATATGCCAGTGAGACAATCAACTGAAAATATCCAGAAAGAGACTAGAGGTCAATACCTAGAATTATCCTGAGCTACATTTCAATATAAATTAGGAATGCAATCAAAGGTCCTTAGGAAGTAAATAGGTAAAGGATCAAGGATACAAGAGGAATAATAAGTAATGTGCAACACAGAGAATAAATGCATGCAGAAACAGATAATGTAGGGGTGGGAAAGATCAGAAAACTGGTAAAAGACCCTATCATGTTTCCCATAAAAAGGCTACAAGTTGATGTACTTAGAGCACAGTATAAGTACGATCATCAGGGCAAGAGAAGTAGTTTTGGAATTGCTTCCAAAGGCATGGAAAAGGAAGTTGTCCATGGAGAAACAAATTATTGGCACGCAGTATCGAGGGCTCAGCTTGTCTTGACACACACATTTATAGTGGTGCCGCAGAGATTCATTAAAGGGGAGCGAGGCAGCATTTACCGTGGTAATTAATTTTCCCTGGTCCAACTATATTTTGTGTATATAAGACATGTGGGGAGACTAAAGGCATTGGCTTATTTTCATCAAACAGAATTGCAACTCTTCTAAATGGTTATCTTTCTTTGAAAACTAAGGATATAGTAGGAGATATCCTACTATAGATTTCCTCCCTACTGCCTCCATAGTAGCAAAGCAAGAGAAAATATAACACAGAATGAGACAAGAAGTTTAGAGCTGAAGCACCTCTACAAAGGTTCCTGGGAATAGAGGTCCAGTTAGCAAGTGGTTGGAATGCATGTTCCCAAAGTGGAATACAATGGAGATTGTACCATGAAATTGTGGGGCCAAAGAATGTAAGGACTAGAAAAGAACTTATTAGCCAGTACTTATTTAGCCAGAACTTATTTAGCCAGTAAGACTAGACCAAGGCTACATATTAGAATCTCATAAAACTTTAAAAATACCATGTAAAAGCCTTGATCCAGAGTTTCTGATTTAATTAATCTGTGTGGTAAGTGAGAAACAATGCTATTTTTTTTAAAAATTTCCCCAGTGATTCTAATGTGTAGTCAGCATGCAAAAACCTCTTCCAATCTCTGTTATACACATAAGAAAATTTAAATTCAAAGATGCCAGTGATTTGGCCCTTAGCTAGTGGCAAAAGAAGAAAGAAAACCTTTCTCATCTGCAAAGATTTAGAGAGAAATCAAAACAAGGCATTTATCTCCTGTAACACAAAAAGGAAACACTTCTCATCAGCAAAGATTCAGAAAGAACTCAAAACAAGGCATTTATCTCCTGTAACACAAATTCTACTTACCTTGCAAGTTTGTTTTCAAAACTATATGGAAATACAACAAAGAGATACCACCATGAACCTATTAAAATGGCCCAAATCCAAACAACGATAGCACCAAGTGCTGGCAAAAGTGTAGACCAACAGGAACTTTTATTCCTTGCTAGTGGGAATGCAAAGTGGCAAAAGTGATTTTCAAGACAGTTTGGCAGTTCCTTACAAAGTTAAGTGTATCCTTGCATTATCATCCATCAATCACATTCATTAGCATATACCCAGATGAGATGAACATTTATGTACAGTGGAAAACTTCACATGGACACCCATAGCAACTGTATTTATAACTGCCCAAACTTGCAAGCAACCAAGATGTCCTTCAGTAAGTGAATCAATAAATAAACCATGGTACATCCTTGACCATGGAATATTATTCAGCAACAAAAATCATTTAGCCATCAAGCCACAAAGACATGGAGGCAACTTTAATGTATATTATTATGGGGAAAAAAAGCATTCTGAAAATGCTACATATTATATAATTCTAACTCTATGAAATTCTGTAAAAAACAGAACTATGGAGACAGTAGAAGGATCAGTGGTTGAAGAAGTTAGTGGAGAAGAAGGGATAAGTAGGTGAAGCACAGGATTTCGGGGGCAGTGGAACTACTGTATGTGACAGTATAATGATAAATACAAATTGTTGTACATTTGTCAAAACCCATAGAAGTTACAACACCACATATGTCATAAATCCTAACAAACTAGGGACTTTGGGTGGTATCAGTGTAGGTTCATTGCTTATAACACATGTACTAGTTTGGTGGGGGATGTTGATAGTGCAGGAGCCTTTGCATGCATGGAACAGAAAATATATGAAAATTATCTGTACTGTCCTGTCAATCTTCTTAAGAACCTTAAGCTGCTCTAAGTTATCAAGTCCATTTCAAACATACTGTAATGAAAAGTCCTTGTTCCAGAGGGAACACCTAACTGGGGTTCTCTTAGATGCTCAAGGCCTGGTTTAGTTACCTTCCCACCATGTGTTGCCTTATTTCCCAGAACCTCTCATCTCTCCCCCATGGTTGGGACCTTCTCATAGACAAATTCAAGAAGGTCTGCAAGTGGTTAAAGAAGAGAGATAGGGTGAGATTTTCTTTAACCATCAAGGAAAGATAAGGCTTTAAAGTGATTGATAATAACTGCATTAAATACACAGTGATTTTAAACACTAAAGCATGTCAAAATATAAGTTAGTATCAATAGCAGTGATATTGACAATCACTGCTATTGATCCTGTCTGTGTGGGTTGAACTTATTATTTGTTGCATAAGACGGGAAGCGAATGAAAGAGAGAGGAAAGGAAGAAGAGATACAGAACAGAAAGTCTATAAAGGACAATAACTGTATACTAAACTTTTAATGCTTTCCACGTGAAATCATTGCCTAAAGACACTCTGGTCATTAATGGCCACTTTGCCTCACACCTCCAGGTCACCATTTGCATAGATGATCTGGTTTCTGTCACATGTGGGTGATACCTTCTCTGTACAACCATACCATATTCAAACTTTAGAAACAGAGCAAATACCTGAAACCTCTGCTGGGATTTGGTCTCTCTCCAATGGAACAACAAGTGGTTATCAAAACCACAAACACAAACACACACACACAAAGTCACATTACTCTGAAGTCCTGACCTTTAAAAATATCACTAATGCAATTCTGCAAATTGAAGAAGAGGATTGTTAACTACAACATCTAAGAAATAATGATGAGCAAAAAGACTTTAAATCTTTTAACTAGGGTGTTTTAGAGGCAACTAGAGATGCCTTTGTGAGGAAGCTGATGAGGCTTACTCTCCAAGGCCCTTAACTTGCGTAATCCTTTCAAGGAAGGGACCTAACAATGAACTTGCAAGGTTATATGTGTTTCCTTAAAATTAAAAAAAAATTAAAATATTTAATGAAAATTGATTTAATACCTTTCTTCCATTTGATTTTTATTTTTTTCCCATTTTGCATGGGTGCTTTTAAACTTGATTCTTATTGTATAGTAAAGACATTAAAATATGTAAAAGGTATATTGTGAAGCATAATAAAAATTGGTATTTTGTCATTTATTTGTTTTAAATAATGTAATGTACATGTTATATATATTGCCAATAGGATCAAAACCCTTGACTTTTTGGTCTTGTCTCTGCCTCTAATTTCCCCCCCTTAGAAAATGCAATTAATATAAGTTTCAGTTTTTCCTACAATAGCATCCTCAGCCTTCTTTACTTCAAGGGAGGTGTGTATGTGGTCAAGTGAGGTAAAAAATATAGAGGAACAATGCAAGCTCTTTTTTGGCAGAATGGGATTTTCTTTTAACCTACATCTTTTTTTTTCTTTAACCCTACTGGAAAGAGATCTTTCTGAAAAATGGATGTTCTCCCCAGAAGGGAAGTCACATTAACAAGAGAAAATGTATCAGCCTAAAAGGTAACTCAGTCTTCAGATCCTGAAAGAACTACTTCTGTCTGATTCCTTGGAAGATGGTAAGAACTAAGTCTGGCCCCATAAGGAAGATTTAGGAACAATGATGTGGTCATGACCTCACAACATTCCACCAGATGGAGCCAGAGATTGAGAAGACAACTCTACAAGACAGATTAAAAAAAAAAAGAAGAAAAGAAAAGAAAGAAAGAAAAAAAAAAAGACCACTACCCCTCACTATCCAGTAGACATCTATCTGGACTCAAAAACAACTTGGTGTTTAGAGTGAATTCATGCTTACCAAATAGAATACTTTCTGATTACAGATAATGTTTGCACATCCTTCCGGATATTGCAGGGCAGATGTAAAAGTGATGTGATACAAAGATAACAAACTGGGAAAGTCTTTTATAAACTATAAGGTAGTCTACAAATGTAAGTTACCGTAAACTATTGCAATATTTTGAGGAATTTTACTCACAGCACTATATCTGAAAAGCAATAGCTTAGAAATCTTTCCACCATCATTTACTGCACATAAAACAACAAGACATGAAGATTTATAGAGGAAAGATATAGCTCTTATTCTTAAATCTATATTTCATATAGGTTTAGGACACATGTCTACATAACCCATATAATTCAGGGCATGCCAAATAGCTCAACCTTACCTTAGGTTCTCATTTATAAAATGCAATATACTATTCAAACTTGATTTAAAAGCAGTCATCTCCTGGAGGGATTATTGATCGATTTTGACAAGAGTACGTTTGAAAAACCATTCAACTAATCTTTTTCTATAATTTGCTTATCCCTTGGAAGCTCTACCTCATCTTTTTCTTTTCTTCCTTTCTTTTTCTTTTTCCAGTGCTAGGGATCAAACCCAGGGTCTTGTGCAAAATAGGCAATATCTTAAGCCCTCCTCAGAAGCTCTAGTAGTTCTTTTTCTCAACTTTTCTCAACTCTTTTTGAAATCCCTCTCTTGATATTTTTGGGCCAACATAGATAAATGTGTTACCCATACTAGACCATTCTAGTAGCAACATAAATCCAGACTTTAATGCAGTTATAAATAAATCCATAGATTCTTTGGAGAATTTTTTCTCTGACAGTTTCCTCAATCCTAACCCCAAGAATACATCAGTAGAGAATTTCTAATGAATAAAATCATATTATTAAATTTCTAGAAAAAAGGTAGAGCTCATAAAAGAATGAAACTTCATAAAAATTGCTTTAGTTTTTCATCTGCTTTCATTCCTTTTATTTTGTTATTCTTATTTCAGTGGCAGAATCAAAATGTTACCTACACGTTTTTATGTGTGTGGAATAATTTTGTAAACAGAAATCAGGTGAAAATTCTTATATGGAAAACAGATTTTTATAAACATTGTGGAAGCAGAGGGCTACCAATGGATAGTCCATACCTAAACAGACTCCCAGTACATAACCTTTAGTTACTGGCTTTACAAGCTTCGAGAGTAGTTTGGTAATGTTATCTTCTCAAGATCAGAGAACAAAGCCACTAGAAGACATTTTGTTGGTTTCAAGTGTGATACAGATGATTTGTAAGTTTCTCCTCAAAATTTCCTTTGCATACAAAGATCCTTCAAATATCTTAAAAGTTGTCCCAGGATCTGAATGTGGCTTAATTTATTTAGATTTAGAATATGAGTTTTATAAGGAAGTTGAATCCAAATATGGAGAAATCCAAAAATGAGCTCTTTCTGAACTAAGTTCCTCCATCATGGTCAATTATTTGATCTGAATTTTATTTTCTTTCTCAGAATATTCTCCCATTGTGAACAAGAAAGAATTTCAGCATCCTAAAACAAATGCTTACCAAATGGCAATTATTCTTAGTTTCTTGTTACCTAGGAATATTATCATCAGTTATGAAATTGTGAGGAATCAAAATGGTATTTATAAAATTTAGAATGAACCTGGATGACAGAGTATCAACACCAATCCTTCTAGGTTTTTCTGGAACAATGTGAGTTAGTTCAGCAAAATGACAGACTCTTTTACTGAGTAACCAAAATCTTTACTCCTCCCATCTGCAGCTTGTTACTTAAGGCTCATGCATGGTTCAAGTTTTCCGTAATGGAAAAGCTCACCTGGTTTCTTTCTTCATCTTCTCTCCTCTCACTTGACTTCTCTCATCTGGATTTCTCTATCCCCAGTTCTACTACCTAAATTTCTGAAGTCTGAAATTTAAGGGAAAGAAAGAAAGAGTGGAGGAGTGAGGGAGGGAAAACTCATTGTAGATAAAACAGGAAGCAAATCAATAAATAAGTAAAATATGGTAGCCTATGATCTATGTTAGGGAAAATGAAAAGCTCATTTTTAAAGGAAGGGAACAAGTCACATTCTTCTAGACAGACTCTCTCATCTTCCTTTTCTTCTCACTCTCCACTGTGAGAAGAATTTTCTTCTTTTTTTTTTTTCAGAAACCACAAAAGGTAAACTCTCTCCTCCTTTTACCACGTTTCTGCCATGAGAGATGCCAACTGGTTAGTGCTTTTAAGAATTTCTCTAGTTTTGTAACAGGTCATTTTAGCAAAAACATGATTAAAAATGCAAAAGCTGAAACTGGAATAATTGCAACCCACCATCATGGTTCACCACAATCAATGATGAAATTCATTTTGTTAGGGTTGCTGAAGTCTTGAATCCCATAATTAATAACATAAATTAAAACAGGCTAAAAACAGGCTTGTCATCTAAATTTACTTTTGCCTTAAAATATCTATATAGGTAAATCTCTGTATGTATGTATATGTTTATATCCATACCTGTGAACTTATATACACATGCATGTGTACTCACATGCATATATATATATAATTTTGAATTCTCATAAAATTGTTTTCTACTTTCCAGAAGTTTTCCTTGGGTTTGCTCATGATTTTCCAGAATATGTAAATAAATTATATCACACCAGGCAATATGTTCAAGGAGTTACTACATTAAGTAAGCAAATGTCATATAAAATGCACATAAACAAAGTCCCTCATTGAGGTTCCTTTGAAACATGTTTATTCTTGGGAACTCAATTCACTCTTCAAACCTTCTTACCTTTAAACTGCTTCCAAGCTCAAAGGGCCCTCGGAAGGAATTCATATGCCTGAAGCTAAACCACCCTGAAAGGCTCTCCTCTTTAAATTTTACAATTGTCAGGTAGAGATAGGGGAGTAGAGGGAAGGGAGGAGGTGTGAGCCAGAAGGGGACCTGTGGCACACCTGCCCCAAAGAGCAATTACAGAGTGCTGCTGTCATCTCAGGCCTGCATCAGGCATTCAGACTCAGAATCTGAAGGCTGTTGCTCATTTAAAAATATAGTTAAACAAAACCCCCAAATCTTTCAGCATAGCATAATTTAGAGAAGGGATGTTAATCTTACCTGGGCTGAAATGATTCTAGGAACATTATAATCTGCTTATGTTGATTTCATCTTCAGGTTTGAGCTGAACAAAGATTTGCTTTCACTTTTTGTCTCAAGCTGTGGTTTCCCCCAGGCCCATTAGACAGTGGCTCTGCTTGATTCCAGAAGCAAGTGGCTCCCTTGAAGACCCTCAGCAGAGACTAATGGTGTTCTCAGTAGGCCACATTCGTGAGTATCTTGTATCAGATTATTTTCCCTATATCAGAAGGCATAGGTGGAAAGGATAAGCCACTTCTGAAAGATCTTAACAGTGTTTGACTTTTCATAAATAATCAGTCTGATTTTAATGCATTTGCTGAATACCATACAACATAGTTTACTTTTTGAGGCAAGACCCACCATTCATTTAATTGAGGAGAAATATTACAAAGTGCAATTTCCATCAAAACCAATAAGGTCCTGGTGATTTTAATCTTTATCTATTTCAGAAATGTGACACTGTATTTAGACCATGTCACTTATAACCTCATGTTACTGTGGAGGAAAAATAAGAGCAAAACCTAAGGAAAATCTTCCTCCATCTCTTTATCTCCTTATAAGAAAGTGACAGGCACCCTACTTAAGATCTCCTGGGAAACATGTACAAATGACAAATGTCAGTGCCCTGTTTATGTGCAAGTGATGTCCCATCTCTTTATTTTTTTAAAAAAATAAATTAAATCTCTGTCTGAGTTGCCATCTGGTCTAGCTGGTGGAAATCATATTTTAGTCACTAGAGGAGGGTCTTCTTCCTGTTGAGTATTGCTCAAGAGGCCAGAAGACATTTTTGATATCTGGGTCATGGAAGCCAGAATCCATCTCTGTCAGTCCATCATAAACAATAGTCAAATCCATCTTGTGAGGGTTGCCATATAAAAGGACATCTGCTACTTTGATTTGAAAGATGGTCTCCATTTCAAAATCCCCACTGAAATTTAATCCTCGATGCATTTGTATTGAGAAGTGTGGCCCTTGGGAAGTGATAGCGCCATGAGTAATCTTTCCTCTTGAGAGGGATTAGCAGGTATGTATATTATCCATGTTTATATCTGTGGACCTATATACACATGCATGTGTACTCACATGCATACATACATATATATAATTTTGAAATTCTCATACAATTGTTTTCTTTCTAGAAGTTTTCCTTGGGTTTGCTCATGATTTTCCAGAATTGTGTAAATAAATTATATCACACAAGGCAATATGTTCAAGGAGTGAGTACATAAGCAAAAATCATATAGAACACACATAAAGTCCGGAGAGTTCTCTTTCTTGACCTTCTGTCCCTTTTTCCATGTAAAAAACATAGCCTTCCTCCCCTCCAGAGGATGCTTTAGTTGGCAACATCTTGGAAGCAGAGAGCAGTTCTCACAGGACAAAATTCTTCCAGTGTCTTGATCTTGGACCTCCAGAATCATGCAGAATCATGAGAAATAAAATTTTATACCCAGTCTGTGGTATTTTGTTATAGTAGCACAAACAGACTAAGACAACTGCTCTGCTAATTTGGGGTTTCATATAAGCAATGAATTCTTTTTAGTATGAATATGTCACAAATATTGCATGGAGCATACTTATACTAAAAGTAAATGAGCATTTATGTGAAATTCATATTTATTAGGGTGTCCTATATTTTTTGCTAAATCGTTAATCCTATTCCTTGTCCAAACTTGGAAATCGCTGTTGGTTCTAAACTCTGAGTATCATTCTATCCAAAACACAAGTTTGGCAAATTCTAGGAAAAATGATACTGATTGGGTTCTAGTCTGCTGGGCACAGTATAGAAAAAATTTTCCTTTGGTTTTATCTTTTTCACTGGTCATCTCATATCCAGGACATCTGTCTGGGAGTGCCTACTTCTTAACCTTCATTGACTTGAAGACTTTCGGAAAATACATGCTTCAAAGTCAGTAGTTTAAAAGTAACTTTCTCTTTACCCTCATCATATAAACTTCCCTGAGGCAAGGAAGTGTTTGAAGATTAGAAAAGAGGAAAGGAAAATTAAAAGAGAATCAAAACATAAATTAATATCTCCAAAAAGCTTTCTGATGAAAAAGAAATCTTCCATTAATTGTAGATGGACACCTTTCCTTTTCACTTTTCTCTGTGGATTTATAAATGACCATATTGCAATTTGGTGACAATTACAACACTCTTGCATAAACTACTGTGGAATCACTGTACTTCACATCTTTATAAGGTGATTCTAAAGACTTGCAGATACGTTGAACTTGAGAAGTGATAGGTTTTGACTTGTACTGAGTCAATAAATCTTTCCATCTGTGTAGCCTAGTCTTCATTGATTCAGAAGGGATTGAATCAAAGTGTATCCAATTTAAATAATAAAATTAGAACCATACAACAAAATCATCTTGATGTTGGTCCATCTTAATTGCGAAGAACATTTGGATTACAAGTTGGAAAATATGGGTTGGACAATTTGGTGAACCTTTGGTTATGCAACCTAGTTATCTAAAGCTAAATAAATTCACCTAACTTGGAGAGAAATAATGAAGGTGGTTTAATATCATGTAATCAGGCAAATTAATAAGTACTCTAGTTACTTACCACTCCCTGATAAGTGGAAAGACTGTGTTTACCTATAGAAAAATCATTAATGACCTTCACAAGGGTGATGAAGAATGCTCTGCCATTTTCAGACTTCAGACGATCCCATCTGTCTATATGAAATAGTATTGATTCATTCGTGGGTTTTTCAGGGTACATTTCAAATTCTTGAAGAAGAAAGCAGAAAGAAAGCAGAAGATCTGACTATTTATTGTTCTAGCTCCTGCCAAAATACTTTGCCTAAGAAATCTCTCTTCTTCACGAAAAGCCTGATGTGCAGCTGTTTCTGAAGTAGGAACCTGCTTTCCTTTCTTCTGATGAGTGGGGGAAAGCACAAGATCACAGGAAAGGAAGGGAGTGAGAGGGGTTTTCCTAGCACCTTGAAACTACTAGTCAGAGCTCAGATGAACCAAACCAGCTGCCCCACCCCCACCAAGGACCTCTCTCTTTTTTATTATTACTCTGTAAAAATCACTATTTACCCTTCATTTTGCCAGAGAAACAGGATATCCTAGGACCAGTGGAAATACATACAAGGCTCATATAGATATTTTAAGATGTTGGAATTTAAGGAAACTATGTGTTTTTTAATTAGAACTGATTCAAATGCTTTGACAAGTCTTGAAAGAATAACATATGAGGCATTCCAGGTTTACCCTGCTGTCAAGCTCAGTGTTTCCAGCCTTTGAAGTTGCTAATTTACACACATCTGTGATGGGTTCAGCTGGACCCACCGCTTACAGAAACCTTTAGAGTCTCAGGCCCCAGGTCCGCTGTATTTAAAGAGGCTGATAAAACAGTACATTCATCCATGCCTGCATTTTTGAATAACTCAGAAAATTTTCAAAAGAAAAAAAAATTCCTCATGCCCAAGCTTCACCCTAGACCAATTAAATCAAAATCTGGGGGTGTCATGCAAACACCAGTGTTTTTAAAAGCACCCAGATGTGGAGGTTAAGAATAAGAATAAATAGATTTTGAAGCATTCATGAATTAAGATTCATAACAAGCAAATTTCAGAATGGATTTTGAGTTCTCAGTTAGGTTAAGGACTGTAGGGTAAAAGGGAATAAAGTATATTGGGAGAGATGACCCTTAATCTCTGGGATCTAGGAACAAATTGAGTTCCAGAAGCAGGCCATCCTTTAAGTTTCTAGGAAAATAATGTGTTTTATACCGTTTTATCACTCAAGATAGAGATAGTGTAGGGCAAGGGGTACCTGAAAACCCTAAATTTTAATCCCTGTTTTACCACTAGCCATACCATATGACCCCATGGGCTTTGGTTTCCTCATCTGTTTAACTAAAGATACAATTTGATGAGTAGCCCTTGGCTGTGTCTGCACATTAGAATCATCTTGAGAATTTTGTGAGAGCACTATGCCCAAGCTGAACCCCAGACCAATTAAATTAGAATTTCAGGGGCAGGAACTCAGACTTTGGCATTTTTAAAGGTTCCTCACAGAGGGTTGCCAGGTGTGACGGAAGATGCCAATGTTTTGGAATTTCTACTCAACAAAGAATATCCTTCTTAAAGTACACATATGACCCATATATTTGCACAAAGCATACTTAGGTTTTTAAAAAATTATTTGTTGCTTATCTGAAATTCAATTGACTGTGTGTCCTGTGTTTTTATAAGCCAAATCTGGCAACCCTACCCACATAATTAAAACGTACAGCCAGAATTACTGGTCTCCTTGCTCCTCAAAATGTGATCTCCAGATCAGCAGGCTCAGCTTCACCTGGAAGAAATACACAACTTTGGGAACAACTCTACACCTACTGAATAAGAAACTTCAACAAAATCCTCAAATATTCATATGCACATTGACGTTTGAAAAGCACTGGCCTAGATGATCCACCACAAAGTTTTCAAGAATCTTCCACCATCCCAGCCAGAATCAGCAAAGTCAGTGATTGCTACACTAATTAAAATGAGCCCCCTACAAGTCCCTGGAAGCTTCAGAAATGGTTTTGGTTCCATTTATGGCAATGAAATTGGTTGCTTCTATTTTTCACCTCAACTCAAAGTTAAAGTGCCCTCACTTCTATTGAACTACATGAGTTTGAGTTCAAGTTAGGCCTCTGCTCACAATTTGGTCTGCCCATGCCAGTTCTTTCCTCCACATAGGCAAGGCCTGGATTTTGACCCAGATCTTGCTCAAATCAGTAGAACACAAAGCTGGGCTGACTTCATGGGCTTGCCAACAACTCAAAATGGTGACTGAGACCTAACCTGTCTTTGCAAATATACTCACACCTGCAGGGGAGGGGCTCCTTTCTTTAGCTCTTTACCTGGGCCTTTGCTCACATGCAAGACTTCATATATGTGTGTGTGTGTTTTATATTACACACATTGTGTTGCTATTGAAATAAATTCATTTTAACTCGTCTGCATTAAAATTTTTAGCATTTCAGAAGTTCTATAAGATGCTTAAGCCTAAATATTACATTCTTACTTCTAAGCCATAACTTCTCAAACACCATTAGCCAATTAGCTACCCATTCGCTAACTTCAAGGCAAATCCAGCAGTAGAAATAACCACCAGGCATTTTGCAGTATTCACACTATGCATCACTAGTATATTTGTCTGAAAACACATGACTTCAATATCTATTTTAGTCTTCTTAAATACATCCACCTCTTAAAACAATTTGAAGGGTTTTGAGAAAAGCCTAAGTATACATCAACCTCCTCCTCTTCCCGTCACCCATATGAATACTATATTGAAGGGTAAATTCAATCACTGTGTTTCCAATTTGTTTATATTGAACATCAAGAAACATCAAGAGATGTTTTCCATACAAGAAACTGCCTTCTTTTAGCCTATAAATTTGTTAGGTTAAGGGTAACTAAAACTAATCTAAAAAGCAGCTGTATAGTTTGAAAGTTAGTACACTGTAAGTTCAAAAGCATTCCAAATAAATGAAGATGTTCTTCAATTCTCAGAATCTTATATCTGGAAATGTTCTTAAAAATCTTTCATTTTACAGATGGGGAAAAAAACAAAACTAGAGAGTGTAAGATGACTGAGGGTCTGAGCTGGACTTTGGATCCTCTGACTCTGGCGAGTTACCCCAGGCAACCTCCATCAAATAATTCAGTGGTAAAATGCAATTCTTAAACTGACCAAAATATTGTTATATTGTGTGCTTGTACAAATACATAACAGCAAATCCAACTATTATGTGTGATTATAATGCTCCAATAAAAATTTTAAAATGTAATTATTACTCTATTTATTATTCTAAATCAGAACAATATCTGGAACCAACCTTGCCATAGTCCCCAACATTAGTACCAATATGCTAAAGTGGCTTTACAATTAAAAGAAAAATTAGTACTGCTATTTTACAGCCAGAAATTTTCTCCTCTTGATTGGGACCAAGTTGATGACCTAACTTACATTATTTTTCCCTTTCAATTTAGCATATTTGACAGTGAATTCAACTCTTCCCTGCAGATCATGCCTTTAGCCATGGAATTCCTGACGGATGTCAGCTGGCTCCAACTTGCCCTCCCGCCTTGCTGAGGTGACAGGACCTCTTTGCCCCATGGGGACTAGAGCCATTCAAGCCAACACCCACACAGGGTGGGACCGAGTCTCCCTAAACATAAATCTGCCAGATTGTCAGAAGCAAGATCATCCCCCTACAAGGGCAGAGCAGTACAGGCAAACTGAATCATAGCTTACTTCACAGCTTATAGGTAATAAAATAACAGACTCAAAGGTTAATGCGACTATTTTCCTAAGCTTAAGACCATATAATGAGACAATTGGTTGAAAAGTAAATCAAAAAAAATATTTATAAGAAAGATATTGAAGATTCTCACAGTGATTTTCCAAAAATTAAGTTAATGTGCAAATAATATTCTAAATAAAACCTTTCAAAGAAGTAAGTTGTACCTTTGGAAAACCCTTAATATACTTATTAAAATGAAGATATTTATTATAAAATGTATTAGACAATATATAATGGACAAAGTTCTTTTTGTATCTACTTAAATTGAACACTGAGATTTCTCAACTGTCATTCACATTATTCATGTATGCTTCTTATACTTTCATCTCCTTCCTTCTCTTATTTTTTTCCAGAGACCAATATGAACATTTTAGAAATAAGGGTGTCTTGAATTGAGGTCAGAAGGTAATGATCAGCCTGGATAAGAATTATTTTGGAGATAAGAAATACAATGTTTCCCCCATGAAAGAACCAGAGATGCTTAATTGAAAATAGGAAATACTGCCATCATGTCTATGTACCTTTGATGTTGAAGAATATACTTTGAAAAAAAATATAGGAGGCTGCCAATTTTTCTCCCATTAAAATACCATTGTGTTTAACCTTTCCTGTAATTCTGTGTCTTGAGTTAGTTGTGCTTTATCTCTATGAACTGTAGTTAGTTTCATTCTTTAAAATGCTGAGGACTGTTTTAGTTACCTTTGTTGAGTAACAAATTACCCCAAAACTTAGGGACATAAAACGTGCTCATGATTTAGTGAATTATGAGTTTGGGAAGAGTTTGGCTGGGCATTATCGCTCAAGATCTTACATAAGGTTGCTGTAGATATTATCTGAGGCTACAGTCATCTGGAAATTGATCTAGGTAGAATATTTAAGAAGACTGTTTACCTGGTCATGACAGTTGGTTAAAATTACTGGATCTCTTTTTTTAAAATGTTTACTAGTTGTTGATGAACCTTTATTTATTTATATGTGGTGCTGAGAATTGAACCCAGTGCCTCAAACATGCTAGGCAAGCACTCTACCACTGAGCTGCAACCCCAGCAACCATACTAGATCTCTTAATAGGCCTCTTCAGCCTGGCAGGCTCAGGTTAAGTCAGTGTTCTTCTGTAGTCTATAAAAGCAAAGCATCTTAGCTGCAACACCTTTTATGACCTAGCATTAAAAGGAACCTCTTCCATATTCTGTTGGTTAGCAGGAAATCACAGATTCAGTGGGAGGAGAATTGGATATCATCTTGATGCAAGGATGGCAAGACTCTAGAATAATATAGAGCACAGGAGATACTATGGCCTTCTTTGGAAAATCTGCACAGGTAATCATGGAATTAAGTAAATTAGATCAGAGAGAGAGAGAAAGGTATTCCTCTGTGTTAAGCCTCCACTACTAGAGTGGATACCCCTCCTGTCCTCAGTTCAACAGGAAGGTATTAGCATAAGAGAGTAGATGGAGATTACTTCAGTTACAAAGCTAAAAATATTTATTGGTAACACAGGAAGAATTTAGGAAATGAAGGAAGGAAGAGATATAAAAAAAAGAAGGAGTGAAGGAAGGGAGATATAACCTAGACCTTCTCTTTCTGTCAGTGCCTTTCCTTTGAGGTGTCCTGCAACTCTACATGCATTACCAGAGCAGCTTTTGGATATATACTGACCCAGTTATACCACTTCTTGGTATAAACTCAACATGCTCATGTCTCTTTATATGACCTATAACATGCTATTTGTATATACATCCATGTATTTTCAAATGTCACATCTGTGCTATTTTTTCTTTTATTCCATTGAATTTGCTTTCTTTTCTCTCTTCACCCAGGTTTACCTTAAAAAATTCAACTCCAAATGAAGAACTACAATACAGAGAGACATCAATATTTTCATTTCCATCCACTGTCTCTAATTCCCTAATTTTGATCTTTTTCGACTTTAAAAGTTACGACACCTCACTGCTTGTTATGTCTTGGGTAGGAATTCGTGTGATAGACAATGCAAGAATATTTACAGGTAACAATGATTAGATTATGAGGGCTGTGACCTAATCAGTGAATTAATACATTTGATGGATTAATAATTTGAATGGATTACTGGGTGATAACAGTAATCAGGTGGGGTGTGGGTAGCTAGAGGAAATGGGTCACTGGGGGAGTGTTTTAAGGATTATATGTTTTGTTCCTTTCTATCTCGCTCTCTCTCGCTCTCTCTCTGCTTCCTAGCTGTCATGAGCTGAGCAACGTTCCTCTGCCATGACCCTGTGACCTTCCACCATGATGGGTCACCTTACCCTGAGCCCAAAATGGTGGATTCAGGTGACCATTAACTAAACTTCTGAAACCATAAGCTCCAAATAAACTTTTCTTCCTCTAAGTTGTTTATATCAGGTATTTTGGACACAGAAATGAAAAGCTGACTAATACACTGTTATTCTGGTTTTCTTTAAAAAAAAATCTTTAGAAGTTAACTTATTTCTCTAAGTTTCGAATAAATTGAATAGCAGAGTTATTTTTCCCTTGGAAGTTTCAAAGTATATACTGATTAGTAACATTCTCCTGGCCTGGACGTTTTCATAGGATGTTTGTGCTACATTCCCTATTTTCTAAATTGTTCATTTATTCAAACAAAAAATAATAGCCAACTATTTCTATAAAAGTTTGACATTCTGCTAAGTACTTATGATGAGATTACAGATAATTAGTGGCTTTTTAATGCCAAGACTCATCTCCTTTTGGATTTCTAATACTCTTCACAGAAACATTTTAATTCACACATATTTGGTGTGAAATTTTTTAAGTGGGAAGGAAACTGTAAAATTTATTTTTAACTAGTTGGTTCAGTGTAAAAATAGATTTTGGATTGTCCCTGTTGGTCATCTGGGTATCAGAGAAATGAGGCAGGCCAGGCTGTTGAACATGGCTTTGGTAGCATGGAACCCAGGACACAGAGTTCCTCTTGACAGGTCCGTTGGGGAGACCAATGTTGTTCCAAATATTTAGATAGAAAAGGGCTTTAGAAAAGCCACATCTGAACACCCACAAGCTTGAGTGTTATACAGAGTGCATATTCGGTTTTTGGCTTTGATAAATGCCTAGAAGAGAGAAATCCAATTGACTCCTGTCATGTTAATGTTAATTAATTGCTTGTGGTGTCTGTTCATCAAGTGTGAGTGTAGAAACCTGTTAGTTCACTTACCACCAGGGCTGAACTTAGCAGATGGGGAAAATATTATTTTGGCATGTTTTTAATGGCAGCACAGTTTATTTTTATCTCGATCTCTTTGGTGTATATGAAAAGAGCCTGCCACCTGTGCTTTGTGGATGAGTGTCAACGATTCAGACAGATTAATTTATGGCTTAGTAGAGAACCACCGAAGATCGCTGTGGTAGAACTCACCTCTTGGCCAGCACTGACATGAACTTAAATTTTACCCCATTTTCCAAGTCCTGGATGACAGTATTTAGGTAATGTTATGCCAAGTAGAATATAAGCTGTACTTTCTCTTAATCATGGAAAGTACAAATAAAGATATAGGTGTGTGTTTCCATCTGTGTGTGTATGTGTTATATAAATCTGACTCACCTAAGTTATGACATTTGTAACTACCTTTTCAAAGACTAGAAACACAAGACATCTTGAATGATGTAAAAGCACATTCACATCTACAGGAGCAATTCTTTAACTGCAGAATCTCATCAAAAAAATTGAAAAGCAGATGACTATTAGCATTATGTTTTATGTGCTACTTGCTCCTGGAGACTTGACATAGAATACTGAGCATGAAAATGGCATAGTGCTAAATTTCTTCCTGAATTATTCCACACACATTATACTTTGCAAGGAGCAGGTTTAACTTAAATATAAATTATCAGGGTTTTTTGTTTGCTCTTTCAAAGGGCTGTTTGTTACATTACCCAGTGCTTTTCTGATGCCTTATAGTTGAAATAATTAAGATCATTTGCAAGGCCTGGTTTGCTCATTTTGCCTAGTTACATTGCTGCTATGGTTCATTATGTCTACAGGGGAGCACCATTATTTAATCTGAACATCTGGAATCCATCGCATGAAGTGAAAGACAAGACGTATCCTCCGTTGTAAGCCAACTTCATGATAAAACTGATGGAGAGAAGCAATATGTATGGGAGAAGAAGATTAATATTTGAAAGTTGTACTTTTCTATTGGAAGATCACAAGGAAACTTTTGTTCTGTTTCATTTTGTACTTCATTTTATTTTGCTATATTTTCTTTTATTTATGGTACAATAGCTGGAATCTGATTGAGGGCAAACTCATCCTATGTAAGCCAGAGTTTGGGCTTTGAAATGAAATGAATGAACTGACCCTTCTCAATTCTTTCCTGTTGGAAGCTTCTCTTTGGTATCACTGCTTAAGAGAGTTTAGCAGCAACACTTTCTGGAGAGGCCCTGGTAGTCCTGGAACCAGCTGAAGAGGAGGTATACTAAGCGTTACGGGCCACAATACTCATACTCCTGCCTTTCCTCTGATTTCTGCAAGAAAGTAAACTTTCGTTGGGAGTCAAATGTTCAAATTGGTTTATTTTAATTTTTAAAAAAAGTACATGAAATCCAAAGCACAAAAATTTTATTTTTGCAAACACAAATCACCCCCGTTTATATGATTTCTTTGGTCCTTGATCATTTTTTCTCTTTTTAATTTTAAGAACATCTGTCCCTACTGCAACATCTCTCTCATCAGGAAATCCAATTACAAAGATAGAGAAGAGTATAGCAGGTGAAGCAAGACCCAGCAGCTCCACCTCTTAACACTGGATCCTCAAATGACTCCCAGATGAACAGCTGGATCTCTCTGTGGCTGAAAACTAGTTCACCTGGTCCTGTGGAGAAAGGGGCAGTTGATGGATCAAAGAAGTAGTAGAAGTAACAGGATTTGTGATGTGGGTATGAACTACATTAAGGAGCATAAACTTGAAATTTGGCCAGGATTTATTTCTAGCTTATGAATTAATGAACAGGCATAGGGAAAAAAATTATCAAAAGAAAAACAAAACTCCTCTTGGCAAGTTTAATTTTTGCTTCTGTCCTTTTTCTTCTAATCTGCTACCCAGATATGTACTTAAAATAGGAATGTGGGCCTACTGGGGCATGAAATATTTGAGATCTATTCAACAATGAGGAGAATGAGAGAAATCTCTTAAGAAGGATTTTTTGGAATGTAAGTCAGTTGAACCTGAATAGCCAGAGATAATTGAACATGACCCCTAGAACCATTAGGGGAATTTTTATTACAAGCACATAGCTCTACATTAGTGATGTCATCCTTCTTAGAAATTGTTAACTATAGAAGTTACTCTACGTGGTGTAAGAATGACTGTAACTATAGAAGTTACTCTACGTGGTGTAAGAATGACTGGCATTTATGTTTAAAAGAGATTAGGGTGGATCAGAATCAGGTGAGGAATAGGAAACCCCAAGTATTTCCTCCTCCCTCTTCTCAGACTCAGGCTGTGCATGGAAGCCCCATTTCTTCTGCTTCCCTGTCTTTCTCAGATGATAACTAAGGAACAAATGAAAATCAGCCAAAGTACCACTAGACTTGCAGAACAGCTATATGAAACACTGAGGCAGTTATATGTATTTTTTTCTATTATCTTATCCCTTGTATTCAAAGAGCTAAGAATGGTGTCCAACTTAGACTTTTAGTCTTGTCTCACTGATTTCCAAAGTTCATCTAAATCTTTCCAGAGAAACCCCTCGATGTTAACACACGATTATCAATAATTGCTTGCCCCCTTTGCTTTTTCCTACCACATGCTGTTTGTTAAGCATCAACTTGCACAAAAGCAATTTCTGGACCAACTTCATATGTTCTGTGTACCTCACTGTCTATAACTTTAATTAATAGGAGCCATAACTCTGTTTGCCACTATTTTAAGGATTTATAGCCATGGGCACTACCTCATTTTATGAATCTGGGATTAATAACATCTTGACCAGATTTTTCAATTTTAAATTTTAAACTCTCATGTTTAATACAAAATTGAATCACTGCCAGGGGCTGTATCAGGGCTTGGGGAAACTGAGGAAGATCTCAAGTTTAAAGGCATTCTTGGCAACTTAGTGAGACCGTTTCAAAATAAAAAATAAAATGTTCTGAGGATGTAGCTCAGTGGTAATGCACCCCTGGGTTAAATCCTCAGAATCCTGCAAAAATAAATAAATAACTAGATAGATAGATAGATAGATAGATACATAAATAAATTGGATTGTGAAACAATATTCTCTTTGATTCACTTTATAAATTGCTGACTGTCTTCATTTGAAAAACTGGGGGGAAAAGGTTCAAGCTTTGAACAAGACAGTATCAAGTCCAGGATAGAAAATAAGGAAGAAACATCAGCACCAAATGTGCAAGTCTCCAGAAATTTCCAAGTATAATGCAGAGCTTTGGGAATACCAGCAAATGCTCAGTGTATGTTTATTCACACATTCGTGTGTGTGTTTCCTTAATCTGAGCATGTTTTGTACGTACTGCCTTTTTTGGTAACTGCATTAAGTCTGCGTAATTATAGTTTGCTTCAACCTTAGACTGCATCAGTCTTCATTATTATCTATTTAGTACATTGTAGCTGCATAAATATAACTAAATTACTAGGGTCAAACCATAATGGGGGCTGTTGTGATGGTAATTAGAGGAGAAATGTAGTCTTTTTTGGTGAAACTTGCAGAAATGTAACATAGGGCGTGTGCTCATAGGGTGCACTTAAAGTCAGGTTGTGGATTCAAGGTGGTAAAATGATAGATAATGAAGGTACACCATTAATCACAGCACAAGCTCTTCTGTACCAATCCTCTTCTTGCTTAAAGGCAGCTAAGTTGATGATAAGACGGAAACCACAAAGGACTTGAAGGCAAGGTGCAAACTTAGATGCTGTCATTAATACTACACAGTTCTCAATTGAAACTATTTAAAAGAAATAAAGGAGCTGGTAGAAATCATAACCCTCTGCCCAGCATCTCACTGTGGTTACTGGGAGCATTATATTCTAACTCAGTAGAGCAATCCTTGGATTCTGTATGTTTTTGTCCAGATAAGGAATATCTCTCACACATCTTTGGAATGCACTTTATTTTGGAAAGTAATCACTCTTACAGTGTTTGCACACAGCCATGGACTTGGAAAGCAGTAGCAGAAGTCCATTCTGAACACCTTTACTTACCAGACTTTCTGAGTGTAGTGAGTCTTGAAACTGAAGCCTGTGGAAACACCTCAAAAGAGGGCAAAGCCTTGCCATGCTTGATGGTGGTCCAATTATAATCCCGACTACTTGGGAGGCTGAAGCAGGAGGATTGTAGGTTTGAGACTAGCCTCAGAAACTTAGTATGACCTCAGCATTGAGCCAAGACTCTGTCTCCAAATAAAAAAATAAAATTAAGTGAGGGGTTGGGGAGGTAGCTTGGTGGTAGAGCACCCCTCTGTTCAATCCCTAGTACCACCTGCCACTCCCAACACACAGACACACACAAAGAGGCCTTAACATCAACAAGTACCTGTTGCCTTTCACTAGAAAGAAGAAATGTAAGGAATCCTGCATCAGTGAAATAGCTCAATAAAATCCAAAGAAAAGTTTACCATTGTAACCATCCTGTAAGAGATACCTGTTTTTTAAGCAACACAATTGAAGCAATTGATGTCTACGTGGGACCACTCATTTTGATCTCATTCAGTATTCTCCTGGGAATTTGGTGAGGTTTTCATGTAATATGCTCAGAGTTATACATAAACTTTTCCTGAAATTTTTGCCTTTCATGACTTTGAAGAATTGAAGAGATCAAATATTTCATATGCTCAAATAATGGAGGTTTTCGATTTGGATAGCTGTTTTATAGCTATGGTTTCTTCAAGAAGCCTGGCATATGGTAGGTATTGATATATTTTTTTGAGAGAATGAGTCAATTGCTGGGCTATGCAAGAACCTAATCAAAAATATGACTATTAAATGAAAAAATAGGAAAACAATTGCCCTCAAAGTGTCATAACTACATAGAAAACTGGTCCATTTCTTTGGATTTTGAAGAACACACAGTAAAAAATAAAAATCCCATTTAGCATGGAATATAATAAAAGTTTAGGACAGTGAGCTGTTGATTGAATATATTATTCATTATGATGTTTTGTCTATTTTTCACAATATCACTATCTTTGAGTGATTTCCAAATTAGTCACTGATAAGTTTATTTGAGCTTTCCCTTATTTTTTCCATAGACAGCATTCAAATTAGTCAATTGTATAACTTTTTGTAAAATTATTCAAGTTGAAGATTACTAAAGATGAGAGATTATATTTGTGTTCACTTTTTAAAAACAGATTAAAATCATAAGCCAAAATAACTACTGTGGTAGATTTAATCAATTTGGGGAAATACTTGCTTTTTTTTCTCCCATACTTATGTCTTGACTTTTGACTTGGCCTTTGGTCAATGGGCCATTAGTAGATGTGACTTAAACAGAGGCTTGAAATGTGCCTATACCTTTAGGCTTTCTCTCCAGATTTACTGTCTTTTTCCATAAGAAGAATGTGTTAGTTGCTACTGGCTGGGACAAGGTGGATAAGAAAGAGTTCCAACAGATCTGTACACAGCCTGTAGCTCTTTGAAAACAGGTGCTTTTTCCTCCTTTCTTAGAAAGTAAAGTGCTTGGCACACAGTAGGCATTACCAAAATATAGATTGAATGAATAAGCACAGATAAATCTTGAGAATTTAGCCTTTAAGACAAGAGAGGAACAAAAATGTAATCACTTACAAAGAGGGTTGAGAGAACTAATTCTTGGTGCCAAGACAGCATGGCTTGGTTATATATGAGTTAGGGAAAACAAACTGGAAAAGAGAAGAAAGAGATGTTCCATGTAAAAGACAAGAAAGAATATAGATAAAATATCTTCTTTTATTTAGTTGTAATATATTTTCTCATTCCTTGAGTCCTCATGCTACTCTATTATCAGGAATTAAGTATTTATCACACAATATTTTAAAATCTGAATAAATAGACTACTGAAATGGTAATGCCACAGTAACAGGTTAATGAAATCAAATGCATTCACTTAAAAAAAATCGATTCAGAATATTGCCCCCATTCTATCCACTTCAAAGCTGGTTTTCTTCCCCCTTGCTCATTGCCTACTTTCTAGGAGAGAGAGTCTGCAGATAAGACCATTATTGCAAGAAAGGACTCTCCCAAGACAAATATTCTAACAGCAATTTCACCTTTGGAGTTTTCATGTCCTCTTCATACACCACCATACATTAAGGCTACAGTATTTTCAGTCTCATAATCATTGACTTTTTACATTACACAAGATACTGATTCTATATGACCAGCTTACATTTGAAAGGAGAGTCCCACAAAGACATCATTTGCCCCCAAAACTTAATTTGGTTAATTTGCTGCAGTCCTAGTTGAAATGAGGTGAGTTGGAAATACAGTTCCCTCTCTTTGAAGCTATGTGCTAGTGACTTCATGTTTAAACAAATAGAGCTAACATAGTCTATCTCAAATGGTGCTAGTGATTTTTTTAAAATTGGATATTAAATGAGAAAATAAGTATATTGAAGATAATGGAGGCCTTCAAGGATTCAAGGAAATACTAGTATCATCTGTCTTCTTTATGTCAATCATCCATTTTTCTTATCTACCTGATATTGGATATTGGTAATCAATATTAATTCACTTGACAAATCTTTGGCATTCAGTGCTTTCCAGGGAGAAATTACAGTAATTTGAACGGAGTATTCTGGGTTTGGATATGGCTTGTGTGATGCTCAGAAAATTTACTTACCTCACTGGCTTTACTTTCCTTTGAGATAAGAGTAATGATACTTATTACCTGATGAAATTATCAAAATTTAAATGATCTTATGCCCATTGCAATAATGAAAACAATAACTGACATATAGAAGAGTCAATATATATTTATTATTTCCATAGTTCTATAAAAACTCAGTTTTAAGTTTCATTTCATCTCATTTATAGAAAAAAATGAAAAAAAGAAACTGTGTGTGTGTGTGTGTGTGTGTGTGTGTGTAAACAATGCTGAATTAAAAAGAAATATTGTATAAGATGCCTAAACCATGGAAACTTTCTATTCCAGCCTGAAGTTTATAATGGATTCTGCATAGTTCTTAATTTAGTTGAGTCCTGTCAGTCCTTGAGTATTCAGGTAAGGTAATCAAGTATTGGCCATGGTAGACAGTGCTTTTTGAAGGTATTACCTGTCTGTTAACAATAAAGCTAAGAGCATAGTTTTGTTGTAGATTATTTTCACATGATATTACTTGTCAATGCCCTGATCTGTATTTGAACTAGCATTCTTGAAAAAGAAAGACTCCCTTACAAATCCCTTAAGCTCTAATGCAGTCATTTTAATTCACAACAGACTAGAACCTTATATAATTGTTCTCAGCTCAATACAATCCTTAACAGCTTTCAATTTACATATTGGACAGCTGTTTTGAATAAGAAGTTGTCTATCACAGATCCTTTTGTCATCTGTCCAAGGAATGTGTTTATAAATGGTTCCAATTAGAGTAATGAAGGATTCATGTGAGAACAATGATCAATAGCCAAACTTAAGAACAATATAAGTCAAAGACAGATGTAAAATGTGACCAGGCTTAACAGTGTCAAGTTATCTATGGGGAATGTGCACAATTGTTTTTGGAAAACAAATGGAAATTTTCAAGTCTTTGACCATTGGACTGAGTTTGATTCCATGACACAGAAGCACTTAGATTCTGTGTTAAATAAATCATTGACCCATATGACTGAAGCTATGCAGATTAATGTGAACAACAGCAGCCAGGGAAAAGGCAGTTCAAAGAAGGCAAGAGACCAGGGCTTTACTGTGAGTATGGAGGCACCTCTTTTTACCCTTAGCAGCAGATGTCCATTACTATAAGAACGAGCCATGTTGATAGCAAAGTTTCTGTGCAAACACGTTTTAGACCATGTCAGACACATCTGGTCAAGGGCTTTGTAATAGCTTTATTTATTTCTTGCCTGAACTGGAACGTCAGAAGCATGCACTTCACATTAAGCCAAGAGTTCCCTTTGTTCCACAGGGCTGCCACAGCTGGAACCTTTTGTTGGTTGACACAGCCAGATCTTCTGTAGAGACCATTATATTCTTTGGCGTATTTCAGTGAGTTTGCATCTTTTAATCCACCTCAGCAAGCAGTGGGGAATTTGTAAGGGCTCTACACAGGGCCTTCTATTAAAATTATACAGAGACACCAGCTGGGAATGCAAAATTGATAGCATCGAGGTGGCCTGCTACCAAGTTGGCCTTGGTGAGATGTACTTTTTGCCATATCCCTGTTTGCTTAGATCATTTAGGGAAAAAAGCATCAAAACAGAAGTAGCTTTTCATTCTTATGTGCTGAGGTTGCTCATAGGTTACTATCTCCAGCCAAAAAAAAAAAAAAAGCAAAAGAAATTTTGTCATCAAGTGTAAGAACTGTGTATGATGCAGTTAGTTTCATGAGAGTTAATAGAGAAACATCTGGCCTGCAAAAGTTGAAGAGGGGACCAGTTAAAACAAAGTTCTGCCTAGATTTCTAATATAATTAAGGCTGTTTTTTTTTTTTTCTTTCTCTTCAACCACATCAATTGAAAGACCAATTTCAATGTTCTATAGCCTTGAGGAGTCATAAGTTAAAGGGCGGTGGAGACTGAAAAACATAAGTAGATATTCACAAATGGGCACCTAGTATAGTCTTTAAACACATGCGGAATTGATTGTATCTGTCCTGGTTCAGAGAAGTTCAGCGTCTGGTTCTAGTTTTCAGGAACACACTGTCTCAAACATGAGAGTCACTAAACTCCAGCCCTGGAGCCAGCACCCTCTGTCTTTGCTCACTCACTGCCTTTGCTATGTCCTCCCCACGCCTGACCCTCAATTGAAACAGAAGCTGCTCCAGCCCTTCGGGTCCCATGGGTTTCTCTTGTTGGTGACCCACTTGACCAGTGCTTAAGCTCCAATTTCTTGGCATAGTGCATGTTGAACATTGCCCTTTTTGATTAATATTGACCTTTGGAATCCTCCCCTGAAAGCTTCTCTACCCAGAATGCCTTTTGGAAGGAAATTTTGCTCTAGGTACCACTCCATTCCCCCACGGGATTTCTTAAATGATCTAGAAAGCCCTCAAGTATAATGAATGCTCCACTGAAAATGCCAGAAACCCCTGCCACAAGCAGAAAGAGCTGAATGCAGTCTTGGGCCTGCTCATCTTACAGCTGCTTAGTAGTGGACTAACTGTGGTCTTTCCCCTCACACAGTATCCAGTTTCAGCTAATGCTACATTTTATTTATTCAGATAATAGTTTTATTTTTAGATGTAATTAAGTATTTACTGTTTTAAAAGAGGGAGACGAATTCATGCCAGAAAAAGTATTAGAAGACAAAGGAACAACATCAAGAACAAACCAAGGTCAATTTCTCTTTTTTTTCATATAGATTACTTTTTTATAAATTTATTTTATCCACTATGGATGCATTATAATCCTTTACAAATTAAAAATAATAATAATGGATGAGCACAGAACAGGAAAAGTTAAAGACACTATAATGATTCCTTTCAGATAAATTACTGTGACCCTCTTCTTATATTCTCTTCTCATCTTTTTATATACATATGTAATTCTTAGTACAAATAGCATTACACTGTATACACTATTTGTGACATACTCCTAAACTTAAAAATAAATCATAAAATAAATTAAGTATATATATAAATAAAATATATAAGTGAAAATGTCATATTAATAAGTTAAAATGTATCATATATAAGTTCATCATATTATACACAACTTATCTATCAGAACATCTGTGCTATATATAACGTTTTTTTGAAGTACACCATTTGTTACAGCTACACAGCAGTCTACTATATGCATTTATCATGGATAATTTCACAATTTTCCTGTTTTCAACTTTAGACCATTTTTAAATTTTCACTATTAAAGATAAAATGTAAAACTTCAGATAAAATGTTTTAAAGATATACATGATTCATTCCTTGAGATGAAGTACTAGCATTTCAAATTTTGATATTAACTTTTATGACACTTTTAAAGCTTTTGATGTGCATTGTCCAAAATTGGTCAGGTTTCTAATAGATTATAATATCAAGAAAGTACCAGAAACTTAAAAGACATATTTTGTCTTTTATGAGAAATATTACAATATAATGTCAAGGGATGCACTTCTGAGTGCTAAAACTATCAAAGAATGCAATGAAGTGGTTAATATAGAGGTCAGAAGAGCACTGACAATTGGAGGCAGGGAATAGACTGTGATCGACAGTCATAGACAAGGCTTTGGAGGTGAACAGCAAAGTTTTATTTTTTTTTAACCTACGTGAAGATAGAAAGGATATTTACTTCTTTTTATTAGTTTATTGTGTGGTGATTTTTTTTGTATTTCATTCAAAGATGAAGATTCTAAAGTATGAATACATTACAAAATTCCTGGAATCATCTCTTTAAAAGATAATATTTCCCAGTCATTTAGAATTAACCTAAAATAATGTATCTGTATGTCTTCCTCAATTGTTTGAAAAGTTCTAAGTTACATATTATATGGTAGGCTGGGTTAATTATTCCTTCCTTTATAATTCTACTGAATGATATTATTATACTCATTATACTTTTTAAAAAAAAACATACAGGCTGAGCATCTCTAATCTAAAAAGCTAAAATCCAAAATGTTCCAGAATCCAAAACTTCAAGCACTGACATAACATCACAGGTTAAATATTCTACACACAACATCAGGGGACAAGTCACAATCAAAATGCAAACATACTAAGATATTGTGTAAAATTCCCTTTGGATTATGTATAAAAAGTGTGTATGACTAAGTGAAATAAGCCAATCTCCAAAAACCGAAGGCTGAATGTATTCTCCGATATATGGATACTAATTCACACTAAGGGAGGGGTGCTAGGGAAAAATAGAGGTACTTTGGATTAGGTAGAAGGGAGTAAGGAGAGGGGAGGGGTACTGAGGTAGGAAGGGGAGTGGAATGAATCAGGCGTTGTTACCCTGTGTACATATATGACTACATGACCAGCGTGATTCTATATCATGTACAACCAGAAGAATGAGAAGTTATACTACATTTATATATGATATGTCAAAATGTATTCTACTGTCATGTAAAACTACTTAGAATAAAAAAGTGTATATGAAACAAATGTTTAGATTTGGACATCATCTCTAAGATATTTCATTTTGTATATGTAAATATGGTAATTTAAATTAAAAAATTCCAAAATCTGAAACATTTCTGAACCCACGCAGTTACTGCAGATAAGGAATTCTCAATCTGTAACTAGTTTATGTGTCTCCTTTTCTAGATTCTAAGCCCCTTAAGGCAAAGTTTGTTTGTTGCTTATTTCCACATGGTCATGTTCATGTAGCCTGGACAGTGCCTGCCACTCAAATGCTGACTGCAGTAATCACTTCTATCTGCCTTCCACTGAAGGTAGTACAATGGCATCAGTATACTTATATGAACCTGTTATTTAAACGAAAGGTGCACTCCATGTTTGGAAGTCAAAAGAGGAAAAGATGTAGCCATTGCCCCCAATGGACTTAAATCACATGTTGAAGTCATAAATAGATGAGCAGTGATTTGAAGTATCACATTATGAGTGACAGGGTTGGAGAAGATAAGTAACAAGTGCCCCACAAGAATTCTGAAAATGCCAGGCACAGTGGCACACGCCTGTAATCCCAGCACTTTGGGATGCTGAGACAGGAGAATCACAAGTTCAAAGCCAGCCTCAGCAATGGCAAGGCACTAAGCAACTTAGTGAGACCCAGTCTCTAAATAAAACACAAAATAGGGCTGGGGATGTGGCTTAGTGGTCCAGTGACCCTGAGTTCAATCCACGGTACCAAAAAAAAAAGGTGTATTAAGAGTAAAGTTTAACGTGAGTTTAGAAACTCATGCCAGTTAGCATATAAAACACTTGATATTTTAAAACTATGTTAGTAATTAGTATTGAGAATAAAAAATTTGAATGTTATTCACAACTCATTATTCCATTTGCAAATAACCCAATACTTAGATTTTCACCCATGACTAAGAAAAAACATGTCAATCATTTTTTTTTATAAGGTCAACATTCAATCCAACTGAAAATACACAAGAGAGCAATAACCAAGGGATTGGGAAAGACAATGGAAATGATCTGAGAATTCCTGTTAAATGGGGAAATATTGACCACCAAATATTGCCTCCACCAAGCTTTAGAAATAGGTCATGGGCCTGGTCTTTTTCCATAATGAATTGCTTAGAGATTTACAGGATAAAAATCAATACACTCTGAAAGGGAAACTTGTCCATTCCCCTTAATACCAAGTTTCCGTCACAGGGTTTCAAAATTATGAGAATTCGTACATACTGAGTATGTTAGCGTCTTCATCAGAGAAGCACAGCCAAACCTAGGCATTGTTTCTCTAACCCAATTACAGTTGGTAACAGAAATGGGTCACAACAATTAAATGTAGGCACTGACAAAACTAGAGCACTCCATTCCGGGAAAAGTCAGGCACAATAAAGACTAAGAGTGTTTAGTCATCCATACCAAGAAGCACTGCAGAAGAAACCTAGATGGGAGAGACTGATGTGTTACATATGTACCGAAGACCAGGACATTCACCATAAATGAGTAATTGTGAAATTTTAGCATGGGAGGGTAAAATTGATCTCATAATAGAGTTGGTACATATGGAAAACACAAATTCTGAAAATACAAAGACCAATTTGGATTCCACTTCCAATCCAGCTAATGAGTTGAACAAATTCCAAGAGTAAATTTCAGAAATCATCTAATTCCTATTAGCCTCAGTTTCTTCATGCATCAAATTGTACTAAGCATCTTCACATACCCACTTCTAGGGTTATTGTGTCATGGTATTCTACTATTTAAAAGCAAGTTACTCAAGGGAGGGGGATTCCACAAGGTCATGAATATCAGAAGGCCATCTGAAAAACTGCCTATCACAATGATCTAGTGTAAATGTCACAGGTTTTAGAGTCAAATATTTCTGCTATTTTACTTTCAAGTCCACTATTTCTTACCTATTTGACTTCAATCAAATAATCTCATTGTGTCTCACCTTCCTCAATTGTATCATTGAGATGATAATAACCTCTTTGGAACAAATCATACCAAATTAATCTCATTTCTTTTTCACAGCCTAGGTAGTAGCTTATATCTAGATGTAGTGTGTTTTTATTTCAACAAAGATATTTGATAATTAATTCCTTGATATTCTCGAAAATAAGATGAAAATTTGAAAATCTGGAATTGTCCAAGAGAATAGGGCCAATCGAAGAGAGGTTTTAAATCCTATAATAAAAGGATCTATTTCCATTATTCACATCCAACAAATACATAAACTTCTTCAATAATGGCATGAAGTGATGAGATTATTAAATTTTTGCATGAAATAAAACCAGAAAAATGCTAATCATTTAGGTGATATGATCAACATTCAAAATTATAATAACCTATATGAGTGATGTGCTCAGCTAAATGAGATACCTAATAAAGACAATGTTAAATTTCTTGGTTTAAGATTCGTAAAGACTTTAAAGAAATATAGAATGGAGACACAATCTGTCATGTCTCATCTTGCAAGATGGTTTGGCATTCCCACTTGTTATGGTATAGGTATGATGTATCCCCCAAGAACACATGTGTGAGACAATGCAGAAATGTTTAGAAGTGAAATGATTAGAGTATGAGAGGTGCAACTGTTATGGTTTTCATGTGAGGTGTCCCCCAAAAACTCACCTGTGAGATAATGCAAGAAGGTTTCTAGGAGAAATGATTGGGTGATAGATTCTACCTAATCAAAGAACTAATCCTTGATGGCATTAACTGGGCAGTGAATGGAGGCAGGTAGAGTGTGGCTGGAGGAAGTGGTTCATTAGGGGTGTGGCTATGGGGTATATATATTTTGTATCTGGAGAGTGGAGTCTCTCTTAGCTCTCTGATTATCATGTGAACTGCTTTCCCTGCCACTCTCTCCTACCATGATGTTCAGCCTCACCTGGAGGCCCTGGGAAATGGAGCTGGCTATATATGGACTGAGACCTCTGAAACCATAAGCCCTTAAATAAACTTTTCCTCCTCTACAATTATACTGGTTGGGTCCTTTAGTCACAGTGGCAAGAAAAGCTAACTAAATCTGCAACCTAATCAATAGATTATACCACTGATATGGAGTAGCAGTGGGGTCACTGTAGGCAGGTAGGGTGTGGTTGGAAGAAGTAAGCTACTGTGGGTGTGCCTTTGGGTATACATTTTGTCCCTGGTGAGATCTCTCTGTGCATGGCTGCCATGATCTGAACTCTGCCATGTCCTTCTACCAAGACGTTCTGCCTTACCTCAGGTCCAGAGCTATGGAGTCAGCCAACCATGGATTGAACTTTGAAATGATAAGCCAAAATAAACTTCTCTTTCTTTAAGCTGTTCTTGTTAGATCTTCTAGCCACATTAATGCAAAACTGATTAAAACACCACTATGTAATGTTAATTTATTAGGTCAGAGTTGGCTTTGCTAATGTCATCTCATCTCCAAATTTATACTTTCAATTACAGAAATTACTAATTATATGTGTGTTGAAACAAATTCAAATTAAATTTTAGTGCCTCAGATACATTGATATAGAACACCTCCATCATTGTAGCCAGTTAGATTAGACAGCACTGACCTAGAGCAGCATTTCTCAGTGGGACCAGGAATACTTTAAAGCAGTCATTTTTGAAGTCTAATAGGGCAGTTTTAGTTTTCTCAATGATTTCAGGAGAAAATCTTATACAATGGAAATTAAATCCATAATATGTGAGCTAGCTTTCCATCACTACAATAAATCACCTATTTTGGCTCAATGTTTCAGAGGTTTAAGTCCCTTGTCACTTATCCCCATTGCCCTTGGGTCTTTGGTGAGGCAGTATGTTACTATTAAGAGTAAGTGGCAGAGAAAACTCTATCTCATGACATCCAGGATGCAAAGAAAAAAAGGAGAAGGAGGTAATATTGCCTTTTAAGGGCACACCCCTGATGACCTAACTTCCTTCCACTAAGCCCCACCTCTTAAAGGTCTCTCCACCTCCCAGTAGAAACACAGGCTGACCACTAAGCCCTTAACAGAGAAGCCTGGAGGGAAACATTCAAAATTTGAACTATAGCCTCTACCATGTGAGAGAATAATGACTCAAAAAGGAATAATACATTGCAGCACAGACCCAAGTGGTATTTATTCTAGAAATACAATGTGATTCAACATTCAAAACTTTATCAGCATAGTCCACCATATTCTCAGTCAAAAGGAAGATATCTCTGATCATTATAGCTTTGCATGGGCTGATTTCTGCTTGAATCATTTTCACCTCTGTTTACTTGGGTTATCCTTAAGAAATGCAATTCAAAAATAAATCATTTCTACTGCATTATTTTTGCTTCCTCCCCAATATTATGCTGGTAGACTCTTCAACCCCTCATAATAACTGTTCTAATCCAAGATAAACCTCTATTAAAGCTATTGCTGATTGAGCTGTACCTGCCCTTTTGTATTTCTCAATTGTAGCTGAGAGACTGAAGAAAGAAGGAAGTAGAGCAAAGGTGCTCTTCTCTGGGAAATGAGGAAAGGTATGTTGGTAAAATTAACTGAAAACAATTATTTCAAAGAAATAGGTATCCCCAGCAATATTTACATCAACCTTTATTTTTCTTTATAATTAGAATTATAGAATTCAGCATGAAGTTCACAGCCATGCTTAAGTGACCTGCAATCTGCAAACAAAGTCAAGTCAGTGTTTCACTCTTAATTAGTGAAAGATGATTCCTAGTTACAGCGAACATTATATCAGTTAAGACTAGGAGTGTCAGCCTGAGCATAAAGACAACAAAAGGAGAGCCAGGAAACAGAGTGGATCCCAAGTTTTGTTAAACTGCCTGGTAATGAGACTGTTCATGGTCCATTTTATTCTGGGTTATGTAAATAAGATTATGCCAGGTAAACAGGTAATGAGACTGTTCATGGTCCATTTTATTCTGGGTTATGTAAACAAGATTATGCCAGGTAAACATGGAAATAATCTTTCAACTTCTTGTGGCAATGATCACATTCTTATTAGTATATTGAGATTCATTTTCTTTCTTATATTTAAAAATGATTTTCAGGGGTGGGTATTGGTGTAATAGGCAAGCCAGCAAAAATGATCAAGGTTTTACAGATCAAGGTATGTCTGGGAAACAGATTGGATTCAAAAATAGCATAGCCAGTCAAGAAAGGAAATGGTTGTTGAAGTCAATGAAGGATTATAGACCTGCTTTTTTTCCAGTAGAGCTAAGAAGAGAATGTACTTAAAGGAATCAAATAATGACAGTTTAATGTTAGGGAGAAACTGACAATGAGCACTCTTAAACCCTAGAATCTAAGGGAAGCAGAGGATATGAATTTTCTCCTAATGGATATTTAATTAGGACTGAACTAAATGGTTTTGAGGACTTCCCGTATAGATGTAGATTTCTAATGGGAGATAGAAATTAAAAATGTTTTGATCTCTGCCTCTGAGAATGTGCACTGCTCTTTATTACTGTTTATTCCTTAATTAAGTCCCTATGTACTACAATTTCTGTCAGGACTTTGAGGTTCTCCCACTCCCAGCCTTTCCTTTTCCTCTCATGGCAGATTAGATGCTTTGAGAGTTTTGAATTTCCACCACTGCCTGCCGCCTCCCCCTGTGTCATCTGAGTTCACAGTTTTTCTCCTTGGAGAGGTGGAGTCTATTTTTCCCATACCTTGATTCTGAGTCTAGCCAGGTAATACATTTTGGTCAAAGGGATGTTAGTGAATGTGGTGATTTCATAGGATGGAGAAGCAGCACATGTGTTTCTGCTTTCTCTCTTTCTCTTGTACCAATGTCATAAGAATACGCCTAGGTTAGACTACTGTTCCATTGTTCCTGATATAAATTTCAGAAAATCCAAGCAAGAATTTCTCTTTTTCCTTTCTATGCCTCATCAGTTAGTTGATGCCTTATTGTGCATAAAATGTTTCTGATAGAATATTTAGGTACAGCAAAAGAGAAGGATGATAAAAATTACAGATAATTACCCTCAGCTAACATCTAACAATTTTATCTTTACACTATGAGTAAAAGCAGTGTACATGTTAATTAGTTCTATTTTCCTTTCCACAAATGAATAGATTTTTCAATACAATATATACATGATAAAAACATATACTTTTGTCAATTACATATAAATATACATTTTAAATTCAAAAATTAAGATGAGATGATCCAAAATGGCTTACAAAATGAGAATAAATAAATATTAATAATAAAATCTTGCACATGAACATTGAAGGGACAGAAAAGAAGAGGACACTTTGAAAGAGATAAAAATAAACAGACAAGGAAAAAAAAGTAGTTTGGAGGCATATAAATTCATAAAAGAAAAATTCAAGAATGAAGAGGTGATCTACTCACTGTTTTAAGTGGAAATACACTGTTGTATAATGAGAAGGAATTCCACCTTTAAAACAAAGTATTTTTGAGTTAATGTACTGACTTTCACTCTTATAAGACTCTTGAAACTTTATGTTTTTCATCTATAATATATGCTTAAAATATTATTTCATACTTATAGTGGAGTTGAATAAGAGGATCCTGCCCAATGACAAACTACACAGTAAACAATAATTTCAAGTGTGTGGCTGCTCTATCTTGATCAACTCAACTGGAAATGTGTCTTGTATTTTAAGAAACATTTTTAATAATTCCAAAAATAGTCAGCTGATTTGTGGTCCTTCAGGGAAGACAAATTTTGAAGACTTTTATTTCACTTATCTGACTTTCCAATTTTATAAATGTAAATTTACTCCATTTTTTTATTTCCTAGTTGGATAATATGTATTGTGTATTGATGATCCAAGAGAACAAAAATGCAATTTGATAAAATCACCAGCAGGAACTTTAAATGAGAAGTATTATAAACAAAAGAAATATGAATTCTGGGGACTTGGGATGTAGCTCAGTGGGAGCACGTGTGCTTGACATGTATGAGGACTTGGGTTCAATACTCAGCACTGCAAAAATGAAAGTAAGGAAAAAATGAACATAAATTCCATTGAGGGAACCCCCTCTTTAAATTGGATTGGTAATCTGACCAAGAACACAGCAAGTAAAACATTTCTACTTCATAAAAGCATTCATCCATTTCTCCCTCTGTCCTAGCTAGTCTGAAAATGAGTTTGATTTCTAGGAAGAGGGTGTTTAGGCCATATTAGAGAGCTGAGTTAATTCTCTCTGCCAGAAGCAAATTGAGATAGAACTCCTGAATGGGGGGCGGGTAATATTTCGTGGCTTGACAAGTACCTCAATCAAGACAACTTACTGATCAATTACAAAGTAGGTGAAATAAATTAGATTATAAGGGGCATGTGCAGGGAAAGTTGACATTTAATCCATAGATTACAGTCACTCAATAACCTCAGTTAGAATCTCCATCCAGACACAGTTGGAAAGCTATGAGTTTTAAACTCAGAACTGAGAGGAGGAAAAAATGGTGCATGGATAGAGTGTGCAGATAGTCAAGGGAGTTCAACCATACTTCACTTCTGAATTTAAAGATCCAAGCAGAGGTATTCATGATGTACTAGTAAAATCTGATAGAAAAGAGATTGTTGCTATCCCTGTCTCATTAAATCTGTCTTCATTCTGTTTTGCTTGTCCTATGCTAGTAATTTGGCTGGATGTGATATTTTAATAGTGTGGTGACCTGGTCCTTCATTCCTGCTGAGTCTGAATCTTATGTTACCATAGTTTTCCATTGACTAGGGCTCATAGCAAAGAAAGTACTAAAAGATGCTACCAGAAAACTCCATATTCCAAACATGGTCTTCTTCGCCCACGCTGTGTAAGATGACCCTTAATCTTACCCTGTTATAAAATTCAACCACTCTATCCAGAACAGTAATTCTCTTGCCTACCTATTGTTTAAGTGATAGAAGTGTAAAATTAAACTGGAGAGAATAGGTGTCAGACATTCATCAGAAACATAGCCAAGTGCCAACAACTAGTTTTCTCATGATGGGGACTGGGATCTCTCTCAACCTACATAATGCCCACCACTGTTTTGGAAGGCAGGTAGAATTGAAAAAAATAACCGTCCACTTCAGGTTGATGCCAGAATCTAATGAATATCCATCCTCAAACCAAGCCTGTACTTTTTCTCATCTCTGGAGTGGTCATAAGAAACTCACCTTGAGTTCCTATTTATGAAATGAAGGGAGAATCAGAACAGCAAGAAGAGAGGTAACATGGAGCTCTCTCATTCATGCTATTTTATTTGTGCTTTCTCATCATGATCTCACAAATATGATCCTTCTATTACAGAGAAATGCAACTGCTCATATGTAATTTTATGGTTTGGTGGGCCAGACAATTTTCAGTTCATTATAGGCAATCATGCTAGATAATCACCTGATGTTTCATACTCAGCTGTTCAGCCTATTGGGGTGCAGTAGTCAGTTAGATATTGCTTTTCTGAAAGAAAATATCTGTTATCTGAAGATGGAATGGACTTACTCAAAAACCCAAGAATCTGCTGGGCTTGGTGGTGAACCCCTGTAATCCAAACAGCTTAGGAGGCTGAGGCAGGAAGATCACAAGTATGTGGCTCAGTAGTTAAGTGCCCAATGGGTTCAATCCTCAGTATTAAAAAAAATAATAAGAAAAGAATCTACAGTATGATTCTTCTCTTGTGGTTTGCCAGAGCTTCTATAAAACATGTCTTCTAGCTACAAGCATACCAGTGTTATTGGATCTTGTGGATCATGATGCTTCAGTATCATGGCAGCTTATATGAGACCAGAACCTGATGAGCAGTGGGTTTTTTCCATGCCTTTTCAAGAAGTAATTTCTAGGTCTCTCAGGTGTACAGTCAGAGGGTGGAGGATAGAATGATCAAGTATCACAGTTCATTTGGAAGTATTCTGAAAATCTCATATCCCAGGAAATCCCTCCTCCCTGGGCTAATCAGATGGCTATCTGCTCAAGAAGAAGCAGGTTACACATAATGATTTCTACCAACACATCCATCTCCCTGTGGTACCAAGTTTTCTTTAGGATGCCACTGATGTTCCAGTATTTCAACCTCAGTTTGTCCAAACTTCAGGTAGCTTATCTACCAGATTACCATTGAATCTACCAATGAATTAAATCCAAGATTCTAGAATTGGGACTGTAGCTCAGTGGTAGAACCCTTGCCTGGCATGAGCAAGACCCTGACTGTGGTCCCTAGTACCACAAACAAACAAACAAACAAACAAATTCTGGGTGATGACATTCTTGTCAGTATTTTGTGTTATCCAAGGCTTTTATTTCCCTTTCTTGCTCAAACACCCTTAGACTCCACTGTCATATATGACACCTTGGCTGGAATACTTTTTTGGCATATAAATTGCTCTATTTCCACATCAGGACTTGTGCTTTATGTGTCTGGGCCATAGTGGGATCTGGATCTCATTGTGGCAGGAAAGGCAATGTGGATTGGTAAAGATGTGTCCTGAAAAGCATTGCTATCAGCTTATGAGGTAACTGCCCCAGGTCTCCATGTCTTGCAGTCAATGGAAGCCTTTTATGTAGAAGATGCGTAGATTCCTCAGTGGAGAGGGAGGGATTGCCTCAGCCACAAGGACAGGGTCAGGGAAAATTCAGGAAATCTCAGTCCTCAAGCCATTCTTATTTGCCTGAATAATCTATTTCTCCTGACTCAGTCCTTCACCAAAGATCTTACTTCAGTGAAAGGGATAAAATAGGTTAACTTGTAAAATACATTACTACTCTGAAGCTCTTATGAAACCCCAGCCAAGGTCCTCAGACATATTTGCCCAGCAGCTACAGGAGATAAGGGACTCTTTCACAGTTGCTATCTAGGCTTTCTGGCTGTTCTTGGTTGTACATTCACAGATTTCAATTTCCTCTTCTGATTATGCTCTCTAGGATACTGAAAAGATGCATGGTGACTTATAATCTTTCTACACCTATTGCTGCTAAAGGGCATAAGTGCCCCAGCCTCTTGAACTTAGTCAATGTCCCTCCTCCCGCATTTATATTTTTTCCATCTGACCACCAGTAATCATTTCAGCAACTGTCCTGCCACTGAATTAAATGAGTTTCCAGAATCTTGCATGGGTCTGTCTATACTATCAGTGCATTCTTTCTATGTAGGGTTTCCTTCTTGGGGTTTTCATGGGTCTAATTATTATATCCAGCAGAAAATAGTTGGCACACTCAAATTGGGAAATATGCATGGAACGTGCATGGAGAAGTAGGTAGGATATCAAAACACCATATGATAAAGTGCAAGACACCAGAAACAGTAATACTGGAACTGATACCACACTGAGAGCTGAAGGGACAAATGGAATAGTAGTTTTCAAAACTTTAGAGAGCCTTGCCTGGTAGGGACTTGGTTTTTGGACAAAGAATGAAGCCAGCCTGAAGCACATGTACAAGGAGAGAGCCAGGACAATAAATATCCTGACCTCTTCCTGAAAGTTTCTGCAGGGCTCCCCATTGTCCATAGGAAGTTATTGATGCCATCCACGAGAGTCAGACTCTCAAAGCCCTGAGTGTGGGGGAGATGATTAAAGAGTAAATCTATATCAGCAAAGAAAATATGTAGAACAAATCATAAGATTAGCAAAATGGCATAGAAATTATGCAAATAGGATCGATATTTTTTAAAAAAGGGGAAGGAGGTAAGAATGTGGAAGAAAGAAGGAAGGGAGGAAAGGAGGGAGACCCAGGGAGAAGTAAGAAGAGGAGGACCAAAGACTTGACAGTGAAAGGCACTGTACCCCTGAAAACAAAAGACATTTCTCAGAGAAATTTTTCCTCTGAAAGAAAGAAAAGTGAAACATGAAAACAAGTGAAGTTGATAACACAACTAAATGAACCAAAGGGAGTAGGTTAGGAGAGAAAAAAACCATACTGAAGTCAAAAATTTGAGAAAGTGATGGGGAAACCTGTGACACAAAGAATTTTTTCGAATTTTTTAATGAGTGAATTATAGTTATACATAATGGTGGGGTTCATTTTGACATAATCATATGCATGGAATATAATTTGCTCCACTTGAGTGCCCAGTAAATCTTCTTTTCCTCCTTTCCTCCCTACCCTTGTTCCCCTTCCTCTACTCTCCTGACTTTTCTTCTATTTATTTATTGTTCAATTGGTGTTTTATAGATATACATAAAGGTGAAATTCACTGTGACATATTCATATATGTACATAGCATAATGCAGTTAATCACCTTCTGCAATTTAAAATACAATGCACAAAATGAAGAGAGAGAAGAAAAGAGATGAAAGTCATTTTTTTCAAAGATTTCAAAAATGGAGATCAAGAAACAAAGACATAAAGTAGAAGTTTGATCACTTAAAATAGACAAAATTATTTTGTAAATTAATACAGAAAAGTAGTTCCACAGTTAAATAAAAGAAATAGACCTACACTAATGGAATAATTGCGCTTCTCTGCAGTAGCATTAAAATTCAGAGATCCATAAAGTACTGCTAGAATCCTGAGGCAAAAATTAATGTTGTTTGTGAACTTTAGATTTCACAAAGGTATTCTCAAACATGTGAGAACAGGGAATCTATACAAGGGATGTGTGTGTGTGTGTGTGTGTGTGTGTGTGTGTGTGTTTAATGGAACTACCTGATGAAGGAATCCAGCTAACCAAGTTGTGAGCAAACAAAATTGACAAACAAAAGGCCACGTGGTTAAATACACATAACCAGTGGCGGGCAAGGATTCCTTTAGATATAGATTTCTGTGCAAAGGCCATGAGAAGGTTTATTGCAGAAAGGAATGTAGATATCATAACCCCAAAGGAAAGTTTTCCAGTGTAAATGATAATTATGAATCAGGGCCATAAAAAAATGTCAGTTTTTAAATCATTACTGTTCATAAATATTATTTTTAAGATAATAAATCAAAAAATGATGGTTTATGTAGGCTATTTACAGTTACAGAATTAAATTCATGAGAAATAAATGCAAAATAAATATATTCCAAGTTTCCATCATGTGTGTGCCTATGTGGGAGGAGGACAGCCCATGTAGGAAAGTAAGAAAATAGAGAAATCAGTAAAATATAATAAAAAAATAAAACAGTAAAAATATTTAAACAGCTCCTAATGTGGCTATAAATTCACCACTGTTAAAACAAATCAAATTAATTAAAAAATAATATTTGACTATATCTGGAATATGACACTGCCAGAAAAAAGCATGAATATGAAACAAAAGGCAAACATAAAATAGATACATGTTAGGGCTGGGATTGTAGCTCAGCGGTAGAGCACTTGCCTTGCATGTGTGAGGCCCTGGGTTCCATCTTCAGCACCACATATAAAGCAATAAAATAAAGACATTGTGTCCATCTACAACTAAAAAAAATAAAAATAAAAAAAATAGATACATGTTAAAACAATAGGAGCAAGAAAAAAACAGAACAAAACAACCAAAAAGTAAAGCTATAGTATTAGTATTGGATGAGGGGAATTAAAGCCAAAATCTAATGAATGAGACCAAAAGGAGAATATTATAATGTAAAGGATAAAAAATGGTCATAGCAAGGAAATATCCTTTATGCTGTTTTTGAATGTTGCAAATCACATTGTATCCGAATATACACATAAGACAAAATCTTCTATATATGAAAGGAGCAATGGTCAGAAACAAAAATTATATGAGACACTTATCTGTCTGTTAGAGGGAAAATGAGTAGAGAAAATAAGCAAATTATAGGTAAGTTTTGAAAAATGGTTAAAGTTGATCTATTAGATATATATCAAATTTCATACCCTGAAAATAAAGAGTAAACTTTTTTTAAAAAGTCTTACGCATTATTATTATACCCTATGTTAGGCCAAAAGAAACTCCCGATAAATTTTTAAAGTAGATGTACAATAGTCCATATTCTTTGATCACCAACAATGTAACATAAAATAGAAAGTGCACATGATTAAAAGTTCAAAGGTTTGAATATTACCTAATCAGGAGTCTAAGGAAATAAATCACAAGTTCAAGTACAAGGCCAGTCTGGGCAATGTAGTGAAACCTTGTCTCAAAAATAAAAATACCAAAACCAAACCAAAACAAAACGAACGAACAAACAAAAAAATCTGGAAACCTGGAGATGTAGCTCAGTGGTAGAAGCTCAATCCCCAGTACCAGAAAGACAGAAAATATTATTAATATGAATTATATGTAATATAATATTATCCCATTTATGACATAAATATAAAATAACAGTTAAAGTTTTGCATTCATATGTTTCATAATATATTAGATAAAATAAAATAAATAAAATAAAATATTGGATAAAATAGCTGACAGTGCCCACATATATTATATACACTCAAGTTAATGTCTTATAAAAGATGAAATACTACAAACATCCTTGCATTAGTCAGGGTTCTTCAGAGAAACAGCACCAATAGGATGGATGGAGAGACAAATGATAGATGATGGATAGATAGATAGATAGATAGATAGATAGATAGAAGATAGAGATTTACTATGAAAGTTTGGCTTACATAATTCTGGAGGCTGAGGAGTCCTATTATCTGTTGTCTGCAAGCTGAAGTCCCAGGAAAGCCACTAGTGTCATTCCAATCCAAGCTCAAAGAGAATCAACAATGTAAACCTTAGTCTAAATCCATTGTGTGGAGAGCATGAAGTACGATGGTGTAAGTCTCAGTCTGATAATTCTCTATGGCTGGGATTTTGAAAAAGCTTCCTATCTATCCTGCCTTCTCCAGGGGCTGCCAAAATACTAGTTTTCATGATGACTACAGGTTAGTAGATTTGTTTGTTTTTTTGTTTTTTGTTTGTTTAAAATAGTTTGAATAGAACTGGGATTGGGATCTTTCTTGATACAGTGATACGAAATTCTTATTAATATTCATTTTTTCTTGAATGAATGTTCTAGGAGTTTTCAGTCTTGAAATTTTTAAGTTAGAACATTTTGCCAATGTTCTCATTGCTTTTACAGAGGAAAGGATTTTTAGAGGCCTTTCTGCTGAGGCCATCTCATCTACAATCTGGATTCATGTTTATCAAAATGTTCCTAACGTAGATTGGAGCTGTAGCTCAGTGGTAGAACGCTTGCCTCGCATGCATGAGTCACTGGGTTTGATCCTCAGCACCACATAAAAATAAATAAATAAAATAAATATATTTTAAAAATCTATAAAAAATGTTCCTAATGTGACCATCTCTGGAATTAAACATATGATATTAAACTTTCCCAAAAGTTGGTCAAACAGCTTGAGCTACTAAATTACAAACATCACAAAGATGTTTATATTGTCTCCTGATTATTGTAAGTAAACTTTTAATGAAAACAGTCTTGAAGATGAAATAGTTAATTGAACAATTGGGTCAATTAACTATTGCTATGTGACAGATCAACGTAAATTTCAGTGTCTTTAAACAACAAATACATTCTCTCTCATAAATTTTGTAGGTAAGGAATTTAGAAAGGATCTTTCTTTGAATATGGTTACAGCCAGATGGCAGCTATGCTGGAATATTCCAATCTGGGAAAATGGGAGCAGCTGGCAATTGCCTGGTTTTCTCATGCCTCAATTATGCAATTTTTGTGAGATAGTTTGGGCTTCCTCACAACATGGTACCCTCAGGACCAGAAGATGGTTAATATGGCCTCAGAAGTTTTCAGGAATAAGAACTCCAGTGAGTAAGATAGAAATGGCATCAGATTTTGTGATCTAGACCTCAAAAATCACACAACATCCTACTTATTTCATTTTATTGATTACAAATGAGTTGTAAAGCCACACAGTTTCATGTGGAGAAAATCAAGTTCTATTTCAGTAGGGAAATGGACAGGTTCTATAAGAGGATGAATAAATGGAGATGATATTACAACCATTTCTGGAAAATAAAGTCTGGCACTCAGAAACCTCATTCACAATTATGGGAAATCTTAAGAATTGATAAATACCATATATCACTCAATGAAGGGCTAATAAGTCTCTTTGATCCTCTATAAAAATCAATAGTCCATGAAATCCTTCAAGTCTTTGCAGTTAGATGATACTTTAAAGAATTGACCTCCAGCTTCACCTTAGCCTGACTGTAACTGGTTTCAGTGTTTATTGTGAGTTAATTATTTACCACTGAGATGAGATAGCTTTGCCAAACCAGTTTCACTTTTTGACTCATCGCTAAGTATATTTTACCCCATTACTCTCTAGGCTTTTGTTAATATAAGCCCACAAGTTGAAACATCGCTCCCAAGTCAATTACTCAATTTAAAAGGCAGAAAATTACTTTGGTCAGACATGATGAGGATGATGAAGTGCTCCATGTATCATTCTTCTTTATAGACACCATGATCCTGACAAGCTTCATTCCTCATTTGGTATTGAAATATTGCCATCTTCATTAAGCTTGTTGCCAGGCATATCTGCTAAGGAACAATTTGCTATATATTTCCTGTCTACAAATTGCCTGTGGATTCAGGCACTTGTAGCTAAGATGGAAATTGGATATGCAGGTTGAATCAGGCCTCATATTCCACAGTTAGCAGCAGTTCTAGAAAGGCAGTCTAAAGTTTCTGGGAATGGTGGCAATTTGGAAATGCTTGTCTCTCAAGCTTCTGTTCTCACTGTTGTTTACTTTTATTCTGAAACGCAGCACAACATTACCAAAGGGAATAAATCTAAGCAGGTAGTATATTACATAATTATAAAACAAGTGCCCATTCAAGCACAGGCAAATACAAAAGATTAAACCTTCCCATCAATACTGAACCCCTGATCTACATGTATCCATTGTCTATGATACACTCTCTTCCTCATTCCCTTAGGTGATCCTTATACAGAATTTTATGATAATCACTCTCATGTCTTAAAAAAATATATATACATTTATATATATACAAATGTATATATATATAAATATACACATTTATATATACAAATGTACATATATACATGTATGTATATATATATAATGTGTATATATATAAATATATACATTTATGTATATATAAATATATATTATATATGATATATATTACATATGTATATATATTATATATATGTATGTATACATATATGTATATGTATATATATTATGTATAATATATATCATATATATTATGTATATTTATATATACATAAATGTATATATTTATATATATAAATATATATATTATATATAAATATATATATGTATATTTATATATATATAAATAAAATATCTTGGCCAAGATATATACATATATATCATGGTCAACTGCAATTCTAAAAAATATTAACATTGCCCAATCTTAACCTTAATTGGAATAGTACTATGTGTAATAATTTTGCAACTTGATTTTTTTCTTTCATTATTACATTCATAAAATGTACTTAAGTTACTTATCGGCTTAAATTTTAAAGTACTTAATATTGTAGGTAACAAACAGTAGAAGTGTAATAGATGCTGATTTTCGTATTTTCAGTGTTTGCAAATTCTTAAACAAAACTCAATCTATTTATGTTTAGTCCCCAGGAAATTCAAATTGACATTATTTTAACAACCCTAAAATTTAGATTTAGATTCATTTGATTACTATAAGCCAAATTCACTCTTCTTTAAAATCACTTTTATAAAAGTTTGTCCAGAAGCTGAACTAACTTTTCAAACTTTGTGCATATGAAATTGTAATGCCAAATAGAAAAAGTTTCTTAGATGAAAATCTGTACTTGTTTTTATTTATTTATTTACTTACTTACTTATTCATTTATTCATTACTCTTTCAACGGTTTTCTGAGTATATGGTGGAAAAAAAATCCATAGGAATCATTAAGTACTACTTACTGGGTACCTGGCACTAATCTAAGCATTTTATATGTTATGTCATTGAGGTCTTATCACTGCCTTGCTATTATTTAATGCTATTGTACAGATGAGTTTAAAGAAAGAAAAGCTGGGTTAAACCATTTGCCCAAAGTCATACTGCCAGGGACTAAGACTGGACCCATGATACCGTGCCCTGTGGTATTTTATTTTATTTATTTATTTTTATGTGGTGCTGAGGAGCAAACCCAGTGCCTCACATGTGCTAGGCAAATGCTCTACACTGAACCATAACCTCAGCCCCTGCCCCCATTGATTCTTACTACCACCCATGCTTGGTTTTGCCACCTCACTGGTTAACATCCAGTTTCTGTCCTTAGCCAGGCATCATTATTCTTGACCTTTCATGCTCATATATAGTGTTCTTATAAGAGCATGTCAGGAACCCTTTGAGCTTTTAGTTTTATTGTCTCTAAAATAAGACATTTGAACAAAAGGATCTCAAAGGTATTTTCTGGTTCCAAAAAAATGCTTCCTTTCCAAGTACTGGCACTGTGGCATCTTGGATGTCATTAAAAAGTGACACTATAGTTAGATAATACCAGGAGAGATTTATTTTCAGATTTAACATAAAAAAGACTATTTTGTGTCACTTTATGTTGGATGGATCCATACATATTTAAATTTTAAGGAATGGACCCACTAGTGATGGATCAAGTGTATGATTTAATTATTTGTATAACTTCTGTTGGCTGCTGTTGGCAAAGAAGCCACAGGCTACACTGTACTAGCTATAATTTTTTATAGCCCTTGTTTTAAAGGATTAAGTGGTATAGACAGGCTGTTTTAATAACATGGAACAAAACATATTTTGTTTACGATCTGGGTCTTTGGTTATTACCTGAAGAATATATTATTCCATTAGACTTGCTATTCCCAGGATTATGCTAAGTACTACCCAGGAGAAGACATTAGAGAATATAATTTCCTTACATATGGCATCCCCCTGCTTAGTTTTAATTCCATATTTAGCAAAAAGATGAAATACTAGGACAACGTATTTCAGCAAATTACAGATTTAAAGAAATAAATAATTTCAACTTGTTAGGCAACTGATTATTTTCAATGTTAAACAATTTACTATATTAAAAAGGTATCATGAAATAATGTAAAATTTCTTGATGCAAAGACAACTAGTTGGGCACCACAGCACATAACTGTAATCCCAGTGACTCTGGAGGCTGAAGCAGGAGGATCACGAGTTCAAAGCCAGCCTCAGCAATTTAGCAAGGCCCTAAGCAACCCTGTCTCAAAATTAAAAATAAAAAGTTCTGGATATGTGGTTTCGTAGTTAAGTGTTCCTGGGATATCATTAAAAAAAAACAAAACAAAAACAAAAGTATAGACAACAGATTATGAACATCTTGTAAGGAAGGAACTTAAAAGTATGAAACAAATGTATCTGTTAAATAAATGTAGTACAGACTTGAGTGAATTAAGGCTTTTTACCAACTCTTTTAAGTCTGTAAGTGTGATAATTAATATTCTGTTACAACATTTCATTTTTTAAAACCCTAAAAATACTAGTTTATGTCCAGAAATATTTTGTTATCACTCTGACTGCAGAAGAAATTAACCAAAACTTAGAATTAATAGCTGAAAGTACAAATTTGGTTCTTCAATTTCTGATTCTCTTCTCAGTCCAAAACCCCAGAATGGGGTCAGATGCCTTTTTTCAGTTCCATCTGCCTCAAAGGTCTCTAGTAGTTGTGGCCATTGTACAAGTTAAAGGACATTTTTCTGTTCAGTATTAATTGATGCAAAAATACAAGATCAATTAAGAGGTTCTTCTGCTTTGAGAACCTAGGACACAACAAAACAGTGCATCTTCTGCATGAACTGCTAACAGTAGACAGGCTTTTAGGAAGAGTAATTTAAAATTAATGGGAGGAAGTCTTTGATGCAGTGAAAACTTCAAAGACATGCCAGGTTTTTATTTATAATAAAAAAAAAAGTTACAGTAAAAGAGAGTACACATTAAAGCTTACAGAATTGCCCCAAAGGGATGGTTTTGACACAGGAGTATGGTCAGGGGTTTCCCCTCCCTAGTCTCTCTTCCTCTTTCTCTCTTTCTCTTTCTACCTCTCCTCCCTCCTTTATCCACTGTCTCTCTTTTTCCCTACCTTCCTCCCCTCTTTCCTTTCTTCTTCTCTCCCTCCCTTCCTTCTTTCCTATCTTTCCTTTCTTAGTATGGTATTAAACATGGCTGACAAACCAATGGTACCAACTCTCCAGTCTGACAATCTTAAAAAACAAAAATGCCCCTCACTTGGGAAAGATGAATACATGTTAGTATATTTTGAAATATTTTTAATTTTTGTAAGAGGAGAAATTATTCATTAACTTGGACAATTATTTTTGGTTGTCAAGATTGCATACGATATATTATATTTGAAATAATTAAGAAAAATAAAATATTTCCAAACAGAAGAAAGGAAGAGGGAAATAATACCAAAGTAGGTAAAGCAACTCCAGTGAGTAAGTAGGACTCATCTGCCCTTTCATTTAAAGAAAGCATTCTCTTTAAATGCAAGTTTTAAATTAAAGTAGTGATACATGCATATCCATGTTTATAGCAACAAAATTCACAATAGCTAAATTATAGCACCAACCTAGATGTCCCTCAAAGAATGAATGGATTTTTTTAAAATGTTGTTTATATACATAATGGAATTTTATTCAGCCATAAAGAAGAATGAAATCATGTCAATTGCAGGAAAATGGATGGAAATTGACAAAATTATGTTAAGCAAAATAAGCCAAACATAGAAAGTCAAGGGTCTTCTGTTTTCTCTTATATGTGGAACTAGAGGAAAAAGGAAAAAAAGGTGAGAAATCTCATGAAAATAGAAGGGAGAGATTAGACCAGAGGAAGGCTAATGGAGGAGCCAAGAGGAGAAGAAAAGGGGAGGGACGAGGGAATGAAATTGACCAAATTATTTTCTTCTATTATGCACATCTAGCAATAGGTAACAAGGAATACCACCATTATGCATAACTAAAATGCACCAACAAAATAGATAAATAAATGATAAGTAAAGCTTTGCTAACTGAATCAGAATTGTTGTCATTAGTTTTAAATTATTCCCCTAAAAGCCTGAGAGCCATTAACATGACATTGCCAGGAAACTATTATTTATGTCATTATTTATTATGTATATTTTATTTTTAAAATACAAATATAGATTTTACTGAGAACCATTGTTATTATTCAAGAACTTTTTTTTTTATATTTTGGAAAGATATATTGGAAACCTAGTGCCCTTTTTTGTTTCAGAGTAATTTTTGCTGTAAGGCCTTTCAAATTTAAGAACTGTGTTAATTTATATCATCCTACATAGTATTATATTATCTCTAACTTATTTTATTTTATTTTATTTATTTATTTTTTGGTTGTAGGTGGACAGAATATTTTATTTAAAGATATATATATCTTTATTTTATTTTTATGTGGTGCTGAGGATCAAACCCAGTGCCCCACGTGTGCTAGGCGAGCACGCTACCACTGCGCCACAACCCCAGTCCCTCTAACTTATTTTAATAGTCATTAAAATTGTTTAAATTTTTTTTCATAAAAGTTACAAATGGGATTTTCAGCAGTTCAGTTTCTTAGTTTCACTTAGGGCCTTTGATAGAAATTGAAATGTTCGGTGCCATGAGTATTGATATTCTTTTCTATTTTATTTACTGCTCCATCCCCAGCACTAATAAAAAATGTCTGGCACATAATCAGGGGTCAATGTGAATGTGTCAAGTCAAAATAATGAAAAGTAAGTAATATTTTTTCACATGGGCATAAATTAAAAACTAGATATCACAAAATGTTGATAAACTTGATTTTTGCCTTTCATTTTTTTTATCTATTTGTTGAATGTCCCACCTGAGAGTATATTAAGGGAAAAAAGTAGGTTCACTCTTAGCACTCATGGAGTTTATGGTTTCCCAAGAAACATGAAATCAAATCCCCTGTAAATGAAAGCATGATTTCAAACTGCAATAACAGTTCTATAAGACATGGAAGGAAGAAAGCATAAAAGAAGGAAAAAAGGAAGAAAACTTCCATTTTGAGCTTTATAAATGCTGTACTCAAGAACTGAAACTTCTGTTGAGATATGAAGATAAAGTCATTGTTTATGAGGAAAAAATAGGGAGAGAGAGCACTTTAGGCAAAACAAAGAATTTTGTCTGAACCAAGTCCAAGGGTGGTAGATACCAAAGCTACTTCAAAGAAAGAAAAGAAAGTTAATGAGTCTGGAATCTAGAAAGTGGTAGAAGGTGGTCACCTCCTAAATCCTGGATGATAATGTGTATTGTTGTTTGGGCTGGAAGGAAAATCATCTGATTTACCCCTGGTGGGATTCTGGCAATCCTGAATTAGCTCATTGTTAACCAGTGTAGTATTAGACTATTTCTGTGGCCACAAGTGCGTGCTTCAAAGGAGGTCCACTCAGGGCCTCCTTGTCAAAAAGCATGCATAAGGAGCTCTGTCCAGTGGAAGCCGAGTTGTATAAAACAGTGGTTCTCAAACTGTAGACTTGTACCCAATGGAGTTTCTGTTAAAACATATTGCTGGGCCTCACCTGCTGGAGTTTCTGCCTTAGTCTGTCTGGATGTTTAACACATTCTCAAATAATGCTGCTGCTGCAGATCCCCACACCACTCTGAAGATGACAGGTTTAGAAAAACTAAACTAGATCCCCAGGTGTTTTGCAGAAGAGAATACAGGTCACTAGGAAGCAACAAGGTAATTTAGCCAACTAAAAGAACAGAGACTCTAGACAAAAAGAAACCTAGAGAGCAAGAGTCTTTTATTTCAGTTCCAATATCAATATGAGAGATTTCCTTTCCCCTTGCAATTTGTAAGCATGATAGAACTGTTCTATATGCCTTTATTTCTTCTTTCTTCATCAGTGCATCATCACCAATGTTAGGTCCTGATATGCAGTGCCTTTACATTTTAAGAAGACCTTCCTTTAGTTTCTGAGACTGTCATCAAGGGATAATCTCTTTTAAGTGTTAAGAAATAGAAAAACACAGATTAAAAGGATATCCACAAAAACAAACAAACAAACAAAAAACAAATAGCAGAATACTCACTTAAGGGTTAGGAAACCAATAGTTTTTTAGTTATCCATAATTGTGAAGAATTTTTGACATGGGATATTATTTAATCAGCCTAACATGATAAGGTGGTTACTCTTGTTATTGCCACAGGTAAAATATAAAGGGTAAAGTCGGTAAGCACCTGCTTAATTGGGAATGTCTAAATTATGACTTTTTTTTCCTACAGAAGTGTTATCACGTGCTAATTATTCCCTTTTAGACACCATGCATATGTAATGTAGTATAGTGACTTATAGCTGAGCCTTTAAAGTCAGACGTCCTGTGTTCAGTCTCTGGCCCCCCAAGGCACTGCTTCCCTCACAGGGTGCATGAAGGTTAACCAAGATCATATTTCTCAAGCACCCTGTACAGTGCCCAGTGTTTAAGAACATATATTAAAATAGAAGTTTAAAGAAATAAACACAAAAGGGAAAATTACCTCAACACATTAGAAATTTGTATTTCTTATTAATCATGATAGGAAAAGAGAACCAATGTCCTATACGGTTATGCACATTGAAAATATATGGCCTTGATTGTATTAACTCTATGTTGATGGAAGTTAAGTAAAAGGAAATTAATTTTTTTTAAATATAATTACAGTGGAGGACTTCTGGCATGACAGAATGAGGAGCTCCATAATTTTACTGGTGCAAATTATTGGGGGGAGGGGAAACCTATATGTAGTCTCTAGAAATGGTACAAAGTGCATACTGCAAATGGAGAAAAAAGTATTTGAGAAAATCTACTGAAACTTGGCAAAAGCAAGGACAGCGTATGCTATTTGAATCAAAACTCACTCTTTTTCTTATGTCCTCCTAGTTCAGTAAGATGGAAACATCTGCCCTGCCTGGTACAGCCAAGAAAGCAAGGTTCCCCCTTCGCTCCCCCAGCTCCTAGCCAGAGGACTACCTTCAGAGGATCAGGATGTTAGCATTTCTTATCCTGCCCCCAGCATCCTGTTGCTTACACTAAGTTCAGAGCAGCTGGGGGCTAGCATCTTTACCCTGCCCACTCATGGGATAGAGTCTGCACCTTGGATAAGTGCCCACAAGAATACTTTCACCCTTATCATCCCTAAAAACCTCTGGCTTTTAAGGCAGAGATTCCCTACTAGAAAATGCAAGCAATAAGATCTGAGTATATTGCTTGCCCTTCACCAAGTGCTCACCTCATAAAATAGGTATATCATATAAAGAGATTGGGCCATTGTCCCTTTCTCAGTTCCAGAAACAGCTCAGAGATTTTGTCACCAGGTGAAGCATTGGCCATACAAATGGAGCTCTGAATCTCTTCCCAAAGGAACTGACTTAAACTGCAATATCACGTGTAAAAGTTCAAACCTATAGATGTTCTCAGACAGAGTGAGGATTAGGATGAACAGCAATTGGGAGAAGACTGGTATACATATTGCAGATTTAGGTTAAAGTGCAGACTGGTTTGTTTGCCAGAAAGAAATGAGGAAAGACACAGCTGGAAGAAGCTTTCCTGGGGTCAGAACAGATCACAAAGACTGATGCCAAAAGAACTCAAGTGGGGTGCAATGGCACATGCCTATAATCCCAGTGACTCCAGAAACTGAGGCAGAAGGATTGCAAGTTCAAAGCCAGCAATTTCGCAAGGCCCTAAGCAACTAAGTGAGACCCTATCTCAAAATAAAAATTAAAACGGGATGAGGCTGTTGCTCAGTAGTTAAGCACCCTGGATTCCATCCCTAGTACTGGGGGACAAAAAGAACTCAAATTTGATTGGATAAGTCCCAGTCCCAATTTATTCCCTCAGGTCTTTGTTGAAAACAAAAGAGCAACCACTAGGGAGTTAGTGGAGCTCAACAGGTGGATGTGGTCAAGGGGGAGACAGTCAAGAGCTTAATCAATACCACTGTCTTCAAGGTGACTCTGAGTATGCCCAAAACTGCATCCCCTGAGGAGCAGCACCTCACACTTCATTGCGGGGAGCTGGGAAAGATAGAATAGACTTCATTAAAACAAGTTTAGCTAGTCACTAATCACATAAGCAAGCAAATAGCAATAACAAGCCCACAGTGGGGAATTGGTGTCTGAAGTCACTACAGTATATTACCTGAAATTCCCAGATTCCACTAAAAAAAATTATGAAACATGCAAAGACACATGAAAGCATAACCCATACACTGGAAAATGTTTAAAAATATAAAAAAAGCAGGCAACAAAAACTGCCTATGAGAGCAAATGGATGTCAGATATAATAAATACTTCAAAGTAGTCATTATAAATGTGTTCAAAGAATTAAAGAAAGCCATAATTATACAAGTAAGCAAGGTATGGTTACAATGTTGCATTAAATAGGGAATAATAAAGAAAAATAAATTATCTTAAAAAGAACCAAATGGAAATTCTGGAGTTGAAAAATATAACTAAAATATGTAAACAATCACTAAAGAGCATTAATAATAGACTTAACCTGGTAGAAGAAAAAAAATAGATCAATAGTTACTGTGCTATCCAAAACCAGAGTGGGGAAAAATGAATAGAGCCTCAGAGTTGGACACTGTAAGGAATATATGCCATAGACATGTTGGGACATGCTGGGACTCACTAAATTGCTGGCCATAAGAAACAGCAGCCATTGACCTACCTAGTCATGTCTGCTTGCAGTTGATAAGGAACTGTAAGGGGCACAAACCATAGCCTTACTTAGCAATGATTGGTTACAATTGATAGGGAACACAGCTCCATGGACGTGCGCAAAGAACATGTCCAGTTGCAATTACATCTTCTCACCCATGGACATTGACTTTCACTGGGTATAACCAATCACCAGCATACACCACTAATTTGGAACTGTATTTAACTGCTTGTCCTGCTACGTTGGGAGCTTCTGCTCCAAGGACATCGGTGAGACTGACTGCCTTGCTGTCCATCCCTGGATCAACTCCACCATTTCATGGTGTCCAGCCATTGAACTACTGGACAAAGACAACATCTGCTGTTTGGCTAAGAGCATACGTGTGACATTGGAGGTATTCTGGGGCTCGTGGTTGCCCTAGGATTGTGTGAATTGCTTGTAGTGTTTAATTGCCCTTGTGTGACTTGCTTATACTGTTTAATTAGTGTGTGCATTGAATGCTAGTTGGGGTGCTCCAGCACACTCAACACTTTTTGAATCAATTGTTTATATTTGATGATTGGTGTGATCAAATATATGCTTGTGTTAAAGACAAATTACCTCTAAGTAATTATTAATAGCACTGCTTGCGACAGACACCATTAAGTATATCAACATATACACAGTGACAGTACAAAGAGGAGATGAGAAAAAAGGAACAAAAATATTCGTAGAAATAATTGCTAAAAAGTTCAGAAATTATAGAAAACATTATTTTACATATTCAGAAATTCAATGAACTCCAAGTTGTTTTAACTCCAAAAAATTCACAAAGAGATACTTCATAGGAAAAATGATGAATGCTAAAGCAAGGAAAAAAATCTTGAAAACAACCAAAGAGAAAGATTTATCACATACTAGGGAAAATGAAGTAAGATTAACAACTTAATTCCCATCAGAAATAATGGAAACCAGAGGCCACAGAAAACATTATCAAATTACTCAAAGAAACTGGTAACAAATAATCTTATATGCAAGAGAGCTATTTTTTGAAAACTGAGGTGACACAGAGATTACGATTTAAAACAAGAAAATAAACAAACAACAGATTTAAAACAAGAAAATAAACAAAAAATAGTAAAAAACACAAATTTATTTCTAACAGACCCAATGCAGAAAAAGTGCTCATGAAACATGATGCTAAGAATCGCTCTCAGGATAATTATATAAATCAAGATAAAGCATGTGAAAGCATTTTGGAAGCTACATAATTCATGATATTAACATAAGCTACAATTATATTTTATAATTACTATTAAAGCTATGTAATGCTATGTTATCATACCATGTTTTATTTAATGTTGTGCTAAACAAAAAGATTTTTCCAGGGGCTGGAGTTGTAGCTCAGTGGTTGAGCATTAGCCTAGCATATGTGAGGCACTGGGTTCGATCCTAGCACCACATAAAAACAAATAAAGGTACTGAGTCCATATACAACTAAAGAAAATTAAAAAAATAAAAAGATTTTTCCAAAATCTTAGTTCCTTCTTAAAGGTAGTCTTTAGTGACATTACCAGGGTCATGTGTTTCTGGCAGTCAGAATAAAAACTCTAGTCTGAGCCAGTGGTCATTCCATTCCTTCTGGCCATTCCATGTTCACTGTTATCTACACAGTATTTCTGAAGACAAGGAAGAGAGGCAGGAAGTGTGACTATGTCCATTAATGGCCTTTTATAAATAATGAAAATGAAGATTTAATATAAAGAGGAAACTTCACCATCTCAATTCTGTCCCTCAAAAGTCAGTTTTCTAAAGTGCAAGGATTCTAGATGAGTATAGAATAGAAATATTCTGTAGAAAGTACCCAGCTTGCTCCAATACAGCAGAAAATATGAAAAAAATGTGGACTTAGAAACATGCATGCATGCATTCAGGAAATATTGATTGACTGATATTGTTCTGATTGTTAGGAATACAACAATAACCAATACTAACAACAGTATTCATCCTTGTGACTTTTATGTACTAGCCAAAGGAGGCAGAACATAAAGAAATGCACATTGGGTCAGAATGTAACAAATGCTATGAAGAAATGAGTCAAGAATGAAGGAAAAGGAGAGTTGAGGGGTGATTCACTGAGAAAGTGAGATTTGAATGAAGACTTGAAGGAAGTAAGAAATTGAGCCCTTCCCGTGTCTGGAGAGTTTTATGGCAGAAAGAGGAACCAAGGCAAAACCCCAAGGCTGAAGGAAAGGGTGCTTGATGCATTCCAACAAGAGGAAGGAGATGAGTTCAGAAACATAATCAGGTCCAGATGTTGAAGGAGCTTCACAGCTATTGCGAAGAACTAGGTTTTTTCCCCCTCTTCAGAAAAATGGGAAACTATCAGAGGATTTTTAGCAATTTTGAGCAAACCAGTGACTTGATATGATTTACATAGGAAGTTACTCTGTTGGTGTGTTAAGAATAGACTTCCAACTCCAATGGCAAATGCTTGAAAAACTAGTTTGATGTCTGGTCAAGCATCCAAGTATTCAGATGTCAGGTTAGAGAACAAGGTATAAAAACTGAAGAAAAATAAATTACTAAAGGACAGAAAATTTGAAATAAGGGCTTAGAGAATGAATTACTTGCTTCTGAGAGGAACAGTGTTCCTTATTGGAACACTATGATGTATTTCTAATTGCATAATCACAACAATAAGTATGAAAAGAAAAGTATTCAAATACTGGTGAACTAATTACAGTGATTTTTAGCTTCTGAAAACAGTTAGAACTCTCTAATCAAGTATTGATGGAAAACCACCTCTGTGGGCTGAAGGATGAAAGAAATCAGCTAGAATATAGAACCAGTTAGACACCTTTCCTTCTACTTCTAGTTCTCCTCACCTCTTCCAGAAAAGGAAACTATACATGAAAAAGCTACTTCTAAGAAATGTAGAGTTTTACTAAGCCTTACAAATAAAGAATGGAAGGAAAGATTTAGTGACAACCTGAGACAAGAAAGAAATCTATGGACTAACAAAGCTGGGTCATTTAAAGCGAGGCAAACTCAGTAAAAGAAATTGAAGAAAATCCATTAGACAACAAGGAAAAAAAGAAAAGAACAAGAAGAAAAGAAGGAAGGGAAAGGGGAAAAAAAGATTCAAAGAAAAGAAAGACTTTCTCTTTTGGCCTGGAATTTTGGGGGGAAAATATTAACACACACAAACAAACTCTCCCCTGAGAATTGTAAAGGTAAATGTTGCTCCTGAAGGGATTTGGAGTTGGAAGTAATCTATAGTAAAGACACAGAATTGACCTCAAAATACTTACCTCCCCATAAACTAGTTTATCTACCTCAAGCCAAGGAATGAATATTAAAGTTATTTCCATGGCAATAATACCTAGGGTATCTGATGAAAGAAAATGCTAACCTTCCCTGGAGGGACACATCTTCCAAACAGACTGCATATAAGGATAAACATTAATCCCCTCTGAAAATGAACTTAAAATGAAAATATAATTACAAAAATACATACAGAATCAATCTGCATGAGACCCCCCCATGAAAGAATTCTAGAGAGAAATTTAAAAATATGTATGGTGAAATGATTAAAGCTACAAGATGATGAATGGACAATTGGTAAAAGAATATGATGTTCCATAAAAAAAGTAAGTAGACAGATGTTAAAAGACATCAAATAGATCTTCTAGAAATGCACCAATTAAAATTAAAAAGAATTCAATCCATTACACAGCTCATTAGACAGAACAATTAAAAAATAACAAACTAGAAGTAAGGTATAAAGAAATTAAACAAAGTCACACAGAAAAGTTGTAGAAACATAAGAAAGCTTATGAGATATAGAGAGGAGGGGAATGATTCACAGAGATCTAATGTAAATTTCTAAAAGAAAAACAGAGAAAATGGATGAGAGGAAACACTCAAAGATATAAGACCTAGTCATATACCTGAATTGTTAAAGAAATAAAGCAACTTACTTTAAGTGTAATGACCATTGGTGACAGTCTTCTCAACAGCTGAAACAGAAGCAAAATAAACAAAAAATATTATATTTAAAATACAGAGAGAAAAATGTGTCAAACTGGAAAAATATATCTAGGTAAATTATCATTCAAGAGCTACAGGGAAGACAAATGAAGATCAAAACTATCAAAATTATTTTAAACTAGAGTTTAAAACTCAGACATCACTGAGATACGATTTAAAGTGTATAATTCAGACAAAAGTAAACTGCACACAGACAGACAGAATGAGATACAACAAAGAATGCTGAGTAGTTCCAATTGCCCAAAACAATCTTGAAAAAGAAGAATAAAGTCTAGAGACTCACACTTCTCAATTGTGAAACTTTCTGCAAAGTTTATATAAGTAAGCAAGATGATGTGATGCTAGCCCAAGGACAGAGATCAGTGCATAGAATAAAGTGTCCAGAAACAGACTCTTATATAAGTTCAATTGATTCTCAGCTAGGTTTCCAAGACAATTTAATGGGGCAAAGGAGAGTCTTTTCAACAAAAAGTGCTGGGACAACTGGAGAGCCACATGCAAATCACTGAAGTTAGACCCTGAAGTCACACCACATACAAAAATTAACTCAAAGGCTCAGATGTAGGAGTAAAAATACAAAATCCCTAGAAGAAAACAGATAATTATGAGCTCAGATTTGATGATAGATTTCAAGATATAACAACAAAAGTATGAGGAAAGAAATAATAAATACATTTAACTACACCAAAAATTAAAGACCATTAAGCCAAACCCAGTGGTGTGTGCTTATCATTCCAGCAAGAGGTTGAGGCAAGAGGATCACCTGAATCCAGGAGTGCAAGGCCAGCCAAGGAAACCCTGAGATCCTGTCTCAAAGATTAAATAAATAAATAAATATTAAAATTAAAAATAAATAAAGACCTTTTGCTCCAAAGGATACCCTCAAGAAATTAAAATGGACCCAGCTATCCTAGTATAAATAGATCACAATGAATTGTGCTTTTATGTATAAATTATGATGCATCAATGAAAAGACAAACATGTTAATAAATAAAAGGAAGATCAGAAAAGTAGAGGAAGGGGAACAAGGGGAGGAAAAGGGGAAGCACTGGGAAATGAATTGGAGCAATTTACGTTACATGCTTATATGAATAGGTCACATGAACCCCACTATGTGTAAAATTATAATGCACTACAAGAAAGATTATTTTTAAAAATGCTGAAAGACAACCCAAATAAAAATGAGAAAAAAGAATTTCAAACCAATATATTTTTAAAGAATATTGAAGACTAAAGCTAAAAATTAAAACACAGAGTAAAATGAAAGCACATATTTAAAAAGCAGAAACAAATTTCCATACTTTACAATAATATGTGTTTTCCTTACAAACACTACCAAAATAATGACAGTCTATCAGATTTTATTTATGAAATAAATACAAAGAATAAAATTCAATAGATGAAAAATATGTGTTTTGTGTGTGTGCATGTGTAATTTTGTGTGTTTGTGTTTAAAAAGAGTTTCAGTAATTCTACGTCTAATATCCACACCCTTGGCCAGTGTTTGGTCACCTTGATTCTGGCTTAACTATGCAGCTTGACTTTGCAAATAGAATATTACCTAATGCAATTCTGGCCTTCTTAAAGAGTATCTGTGCTTTTGGGCTTACTCTCTTGCTTCTCTTTGAAACCTTAAGATGTCCATGTGTAAGACCTGGGGCTGATGTTCAAGAGAATAATAATCCATGTACTGCTTAAGCAAAATTTCTTAACAAAGGATTCTACGCTCAAAACAACTACTGAACCAACTGTAAAGAAGCTAACCTAGACCATTAAGCTATCAGCTAGCTCACCAGGGGACTAGAGGTGCAAAAGAGCCCAACCACAGATCCAAGCAACTGGCCCAGATCAGAACTGCTCAGAATCAGGAGCCATTTTAAATAACATTTAAAGTTTGGTGGTGGCATTTTATATAGCAAAAATTGCACAGGCATACACAGAGTACTTACTGTGCACATTCATTTTTTTTTTCTTAATTTGACACTTTTTTTTTGTATGTATTCATTCTGGGTACCACTTAGCTTTTTAAAACAAGGCATTAGAAAGAAACATATTAAAACAACCCTATGATGTCTGGAGGGGTATGTATATATACTTATGTGTAATTGGAAGACAGAATGATAATTGCTACAAGGAATTTACAAACTGAGCAATATCCCCTGGGAATGTATGAGATGAAATACCTACACCTCCTGGAGAGAATCAGAAAAGTCTTCCTAGAGTAAATCACTTTTCTGATGGAAGCTAAAGGATGGATATTTTTACCAGGGAAAACCAGTGTTGGCAGGGGCACCATCAGGCAGTTGGGTGTCATAGAAGGCACAGGAACCAGTACAGTCAAGGCCAAATGTTAAAGGAAGCATTTTGAAGTAGTTTAGTGCCACTGTGATATTTTGCACAATAAATAAAATGGAAAGGCTTAAGTTTGGTAGCAGCTAAGGTATATGAAAGCCATGCTTACCTTTCAAAGGAAGTAGGTTTGTCATGCCCCTTGTAGGATGTCAAGAAGTGGAGAGGTATGGACAGACGCACATGAGTGAGGGAGCTCAAATAGTAATGGGGGTTGATCCCAGAAACAGGGTAGAAAGGGGGAAGTAAAGCTGTTGCATTAGCTCAGTATGCCCCATGACTTTGGATTTGAAGAAGAGAAAGTAGACATTTGGATGGCCTTAGTGTTGGGGATTTACACTGGGAAGTCACCTGAACTTTTCCAGTTTTTACTTCTTTGAGAACTAAAAGTTGCAAAAGGAGAGTGTGGCAAAACCAGTCATAAAGTGCATTGCTAAGGCTGATGTTTCCATGGAGAAAGGATAGAATGGAAGATGACTGTGTTCGTCTATTTTTCATTACTATAATGTAATACCTGAGGCTGGATACTTGTATAAAGAAAAGAGGTTTGTGTAACTAACAGTTCTGGAGTTTAATGGCATGATGCCTGCGTCAGCTAGGCTCTAGTGATAGTGAATGACACCACAATGCAGGAACAGTACAAAAGAGGGTGAGATCACATTACTAGACAGGAAGCGAGGATGATGGGAGGGGACAGGTTTGCTCTTTTTATAATAACTAAGAACTAATTCAGAGTCACTGAGAACTACCTAAATCCCTTCAACAAGCAGTATCACAAGTAACCACAAGTAACCAAAGACCTCCCTTCATGACCCAATTCTTAAAAGTCCCATCACCTCAACACCATCATACTGAGAACCAAGCCTCCCAAGCTTAAATTCTTAGGATAAACACTTAAACCATGTCCAAACTGTAGAAAAAACACAGGAACCTCAGTGTATCTATAATATTTGCATTATTAAACTGGATGATGGTCATGTATTCATTACATTGTGATCAACCATTTATGTTATGTGTAAAATATTTCAGGGAATAAAGGTTGATTATCTTAGTGATCATGGATGTACCCTATGCGAGGGTCTCCATGCATATTAATTGCAATGTCACCATATCTCTTTCTTAAAGATCTGAGGAACACCAGTCTCCATGTAGGAAGTAGGAAAGATGATAGTGTCAGTGAAGTCTTCTGAATTATGCACATAGGTAATCAAGGTGCTCAGGGGATGTGCTTTGTTTTTAAGATGATCTGAAAATAAGCCACCTGCTCCTTTAGAAAACTCTTACCCATCTTGTGATCTGAAGCCTCAGGCTTCTCTACTGTCATGTTTGGCCATGACTGTGCCCCATTCCTGGTGACCACCCACACGCTTTTCCAACAAGAGTCTTGTTCCCAGGATAAATTAATTTATTATGGAAAGGGTAAAATCCCAGAGCAAGGCATTACTTCTGAATAACCAAGGATTTCTCAGAAACCAAGTCCCTAATTTGAATGATGCTGGTCAAACAAGGTGCCAAGTCATTCCTTTCATACATAAAACCCAGGATGCTCACTTTTCTTCCAGCAGAATCCCATAATTTTATAAACAGGAAACAAAATGTTACCATTCTCAATCGATGACAGGACATCAATGAAGAAAGAAAAAAAAAAAACTTGCTTTTTGAAAAGCAGCTTTTATTCATTCACATAATCTTCAGTGCCCCTGGCCATGATCACTATCATCTTGGATGTGGCTTCCACATATTGTCTGTGCAGCACACTGTCCTCAGAAAGAATGAGGACTCCTAAATGAAAGCAGTGTGGAAAGGCTTGAAAGAAATGCCTCACTATTGAACATGATGTCTTAAAACAGAAGCTCTCTGGATTTCCCCCTGTTGATACAAAACCATACATCTCAGGACCTCACAGAAACATCTCATATTTACTGCGCAGATCCCAAAGGGACCTCATATTTGCTGCTCCGGCTGTCATATCTTGGCAGAGTTCCATTTAACATCTCAAGGAAATTCGACTCAGGCAATGGTTTAATAAATGCATTCAAGGTCAGAGAAAATATTTTCCAGCATTACTGTTGATGTCTGGGCTTACTGCTGAGAGAAGAGGAATCATTAACTTCATTTGATGGTTAAAAGTCCTTTGTAGGCTGCTCAGAAAATGCTTCCTCTGTTCTCCTGCTATCTTTATGTTCCTAGGGTTCCAGTATGAATGAAAGAAGGGAAAGCAACCTTCTCTCTCTCTCTCTCTATCCATCCCTATCTATCCATCTATCTCTCAAATGCATAGACATATAAAACACAAAAATAAATTTTAGGAAGCAGTATATTTTTTTAAAAAGACATCAACATTCTTGCAAAAATATAAGAAAAGTCAAAACAGTGAGCTCTTTTATTAGAATCTAAAACCCTTGTGGTTTTCTCTTCAATATATATCATAGCACACAGACATGCCTTTGGTTTATCATGCAGCATTAAGTTATTGAGATATCTGCATTTTTGCAAATTCGTTAACCTTATCCTTTCTTCTCCCCTCTTTATTCTCAAGTCTATGAAGTCTCCACCTCTGCAATCTACACTTTTTCAATAGTATCCATTAAATAATTCTTCTGACCACTTCCACTAGAGGTGAGACCAACCTGACATACCACCGTGTAAAACAGTTCTGGGTCTCTCTTCCTGTGTATTGACCCTCCACTTCACTGTAATATGGAAGCTTAATGACCTAAATTCCTTTCTCTGATAGAAAACTCTTATCTAAAGTCCTAAAAATGAAATTACTTGCCCTTTCTATCTGAAAACAACTTTCAAGTGTGTGTGTGGGGGCAAAGGGTCAATCACTACTACATGTTAAGAGAGAAAACAATTTTATCTATGAAGATCTAAAACACAAAGCTGCTTCCTTGATTCTGTAAAGATTATCTGTACTTGTGAAAGATGAAGGTTGCTATGGTTTCAAGTAATTTGTCTCTTCTGAAACTCATTTTCAAATTTGTCTAGCATTGTGATATTGGGAGATGAGGGCTGTTAGGTTTTCCTGGTTGTGACTAAAATACCTGAGAAGAACAATTTAGAGAAAGAAGAGTTATTTTGGCTCATGGTTTTTGAGGTTTAGACCATGGTAGGCCAAGTCCTTGGTCTGGGCACAAGAACATAATGGCAGAATGGCATGGTAGAAGAAATCTGCTCCATTCATGGAGGCCAGGAAGCAGAGAGAGAACGGAGAAGGGACCACAGAGAAAAATGAATCTTTCCAGGGCCTGACCTCAGTGACCAACCCCCTCCAGCCATGCCCTACCTGCCTACAGTTACCACCCAGTTAGTCCATTCAAACTAAGATGAACTGATTAGGTTACAGCTCTTGGAGTCCTATCCATTCACCTCTGAATATTCCTGCATTAATAGGAGCTTTTGGAAGATACCTCATCTCTCCACCATAATAAGGCCTTCAAGGTAAAATAATGGGGTTGAAATGGGTTAATGCTTTTTTGTTGGGAATGAATTATCTACCACAAGAGCCATTGTTTTAAAATAAGTCTGTCCCTCATATTTTCTCTCTTCTACATAAGCTTGCTTGCCTTTCTGCTTTTGTGTCATCATTATGACAAATCACAAGATCCTCGCCAGATGTAGGTACTTGATCTTCCATTTCATGCCTTCAGAACAATGAACTAAATAAATGAACTAATATCAAGGTCTTTATAAATGACCTAGATTCAGATATTCTGTCACAACAACAGAAAACAGACTAAGACAAAGATATAAATATTTAATGATAAATTTGCATAGGTATTCATACTTAGCCCTCCCCACACCTTGAAATTTACTTCTTTTTCAAGATAATGCCAACTGCTATAATAACTAATTTTTTTAATGAATAATGCTTAATACCCAATGTAATTTTATTTCTACTTCTAAACTAGGTCATCAAGATTTGTAGATAGTTTTTCTTCAGGATATTCTAAGGAATCAAGTACTGTTATCTTATTCTTCCAATATGTTCAGATCAGACCAATGAATAAAGAAAGAACACTAGAGAGTCACATGTGGAAGGTCTTTAAAGAATACTTTCTCAAAATAGTGAAGAGTGTATTCCATTGGCTTGAAAATGGTCACAGGGCCACCTTAAAAATAAGGAATACCGGAAATGTGTTCTAGCGGTGGGCTTAAGAAGTCAAGACAGATTTAAAGATGGGCTAGCCAGTCTCTGCCAAATGTGCTTTCTATTCAGAAAAAAAATCCTTCTAGCAATGCTTAAGAGTTGGTAGGCTAGCAACAAATCTTAGGTTTCCTTCACCTCAAAATGTCTTCATTTCCTCTTCATTCCTGAAGGGTATTTTCACTGCATCTAGAACCTATAATTGGCAAGTCCTTTCTTCAATATCTGAAAAAATATGCCACTTCCTTCTCTAGCCTCCATGATATCAAATGAGAAACACCATGTCATCTGAATGGATGTTTCCCTACAAAGGAGGTGCTGTTACTCTGGCTACATTCATGATTTTTTCTTTGTCTTCAGTTTTTAGAGGTTTTGACCATGATGCCTCATTGTTGTTGTTGTTTTTTCCAGACTCTTCACTCTGTTGTTCAGTTTGGGTAGGGTCTGTTATCTGTCTTCCAGTTCACAAATTGCATCCTCTGTCCTTCCCCATCCAAGAAGTTTTTATTTCAATTCCACTTTTCAATTCAAAAATTTCATTTGGTTCTTTTTTTTTTTTTGGACACTTTAGAGCCCTCATCAGAGAATCCCAACCTCTCAAGCATTTATAGGGACCATCTATGATCTCATTCAGGTTGTGATTTTCTTGGTTCTTGGTAGGATGAGTGATTTTCTGTTGTAGCCTGAACTTTTAGAGCATTATGTTATGTGACTCTGGATCCTATTTAATTCTCTTTTTAAAGCATGTAGGCCAACTGTTGTAGTGTACCCTAAAGACTCAGTGGGTAAAGTGAGGTGATTAAGGGCTTAAATGTTGACTTTATAACAGGTTCCCAAGTAAGGCTGATGCTACTATTTGAAAACCAGTGAGGAAACAGTCTTGAATTAAATTGATGAAAACTGAATTTCCAACTAGAGAGCTTTTACTCGCCTGTGGAATCATAAATATCCCATTATTTTGGTTTCTCTGGAGAACTATGACTAGTACACCTAGACAGGTACAAAATAACCAAAACTTTATCGAGTGCCTGTTATAAAAGCTTTAGATATCCTATTGGAATTTCAAAATTGTTCTATAAGATAAAATTAGTCTTTCTACTTGGACAAATGAGAAAACTGAGTTACAAAGAAGTTTAATAACTTACTGGTAAGCAATCACATTTGATGTAAACTCTAATCTGCTGACTTCAACATCTTTCAACAACCATCATAGAGAAGCTTAATTGCTATTCATAATTCCTTGGTAACGGTAACCACACTAGAGTTGTATCATCTTTCTATATCAGCTTGTAGTGTCTAAGTCATGAACATGGGTAATGTGTCCCCAGGTTCTGTGTCATATAATGTTGTTGCATAGGTGAACTATACATGGCTTCTGCTTTAGAGAATAACTTGATATGGAATTTCATTCCTTAAAGTTTTTTTCTTGCATTTTTTAACTAAAAAGTTTATTATCAAGCTGTTGGGATTACAGGCATGTGCCACTGCACCTGGCATCCATGATGCCTCCTGGCATTTCTTTGGGGTTATACTATTTGTAGTTCACTCAACCTCCTTAATTAGGATGCTTTTATCCTTTGGAAAACTTGGGAAGACTCCATATATTATTTCTTTAAATCCCTTCTTTGGGACTTCATTGCTGTTGATGAATCTGAAAAGTAGGAAAATGCTCACTATTTTATTATCTTCTATCATCATTTGTGAAGTCCACAGTTGACACTGCTAAGCATTGGCAAATAACCAACAAATATGCTGAAGTTTATTTCTTTTCTTTTCCTTTATTTTTTCTTCTGCAGCCAAGAAAATATCATTCTATGAGATACATTAACTTCTGGTAGCATTTATAGAATTTTAATGAGGCATAATTAATGTAAATAAAGCAATTAGAAAGAAATTTAATACAGACCATATTTATGAGACAAAATTGTTCAGAAAAGTGAGTTTACAGATATACTGAAGTAGCAGAAAAGATCCCATGCTGGCACTGGAACCAACAGGATCATAAACTTTAAAGGATGCATAAGATGCATATTGTGCATTATTTAGGACAGTGTTTCTCAAATGGTAGCAGGTGTCAGGAACACCTGGAGGTCTTTTCCAGCATAAATTGCTGAACCACTCTCCCAGAGTTTCTGATTTAGTAGGTCTGGGATGTAGCCTGAGAATCTGCATTTCCAAGAGTTTAATGAAGCTACTGGTCTGAGGATGACATTTTAAGTACCATTTAGGCCCTTCACACTGCCTGAATCTGTTAGCACCTTCCGCATTTCAGAGATCAATTTATAACGCCTGCTGTTAGCTTTGTGGCCTTCTGATTTTTCTTTCACCTTCTTGAATTTCATTGCCGTACCTGCAATAAGTAGATTCTAAAAACAAACTCTAGGCTATGCCACTTCAAAGAAAAATATGGTGGGACAGAAAATCGACTGCCTGGATGAAACCAACATTGGATGTTCCGTTTGAAAATAGTTCAATCTTTGATACTTTCTTATATAAATCCAACATCAAAGTAAACTCCCAGATTCTGCCAGATTTCTTCTCTCTAGTAAGAGATGAAACGTTTGTCTGCTGTCATTCTCTTAACGTGATAATTAGACAGTGTGATAATACATTTTTCCTGGTGTTTATAATCCTTGATCATATATTGTAATCATAAATATAGACCACAGACTCGATGACTTAATTACAACTTTGATGGTAGACTGATAGAGGAAACTTCACACTGTCCTCAGGGTAGAAAAGGCAGTTTTTGAACATACTTTGGAATTAATTTGTGGCAAACATTTAGAAATGTATGAAAGTGCTGATACTCAATCTAGCTTCATGAGTTGAACATAACACTGTATTTATGTGTCCTTCCAATTCATCTCATCACATCAAATTCTTCAACTTTTTTCAAATCTCAGATCACATTTGCTCAAACCATTGACAAATCACTCCTCTATTGACACCCATTTATTAAGTATATTCTATATACCAGACTCATCTATTTCTAGATAGTGAAGATACACAGGTGAGTGAAACAAAAAAAAGAAGAAGAAGAAGGTCCTGGTGGTGAGGGAGATAGACTTATAAAAACGTGGGCTATCATAGAGGTGTACTGTCCACATTTTGACTCAAC